>PVIA01006001.1:0-104971 GCA_004024845.1 Tonatia bakeri | reverse complement strand
CAGGGTTTTATTCTTGAATACCAATACAGTTTGCAAATTACAAGTAGTTAGCTTTTGAAAGGTGCTAGCAGATTTCCTACTGGGATGCTAAGCCAGAGATTTTGGGATTTTATCATTTAAAAAGACTACAGGACTTAAAGCTTAGATCTGTTTCCTGCCCGTGACTTCATATTCTAATTAAAGAGCATCCTCCAGCAAGCAGATCTCACAGGGTCTTTCATATTCTATGTCTTAGGCCTGATTACCCTGGGGGTCCACCATCTCTGGTCTGAGCTGCCCCCTTAGGCCGTTTGCTAAGCCCTGAGAAGGGCTGGAGACAGAGGCAGCAAGGAGACTTGGATTTCTCACATCTAAGTACAAAGACTCAGGCTAAGAGAGGGCAGGGGTTGATGTCGATCACCCCTTCCTTTCCACAGCCCCTTCATTTATTTCCACAGTCTCGTGAGTCTTATTCCACAGGCCTAATGAGACCAGTCCCTGTCTTAGGTCGCTCCTCCCTTGAGGAGTCTTACCCATCATTGGTAACTGATCTAGCATTTAAAGGCCAGGCACAGAACAAACAGGTAGCGTTCATGCCAGGGGAATAAGTTTTGTCTCCTTAGTGGCTCCTGATCCGGAAGTCTCTCACTCAGCTTAAGTCACAGGGGGTCACAGCTTTCTGAGACCAGGCAGGGCGGTCCTCAAAAAGGTACTTTTTGTTTGGCCCTTTCAACAAGCCTTCCTGCTGTGCCTGCTCACGCCCTCACCCGTACAGTGCGGTGACACGGCCGTCCTCGGTGTGGCCGCACCTGCAGTGAGGGTACTTCCTGGGCTTTCCTGCTGGCGGCCGGGTCGCAGCAGTGGGCTCACCTGGAGCTTTGGAGTGGCTCCTCTGCTGTACTTGGGACACCTGAGCCTCTGGATCTGTGCGTTTACATTTTCCGTCAAATTTGGAGAAAATTGAGTGCTATTTGTTAGATACTGTTTTCTGTCTGCATCTTTCCCACCTGTCGCTCTGGGCCTCCAGCCACTTCCCTGCATGTTTACCCCTCAGTGTCCCTCAGGTGCCCGCCCAGCCCGGCCCTCTCACCTGTTTCTCTCTGTGGTTCAGCGGGATCATTACTGTGGCTCTGAGGTCGAGTCCAGCAGCCTGTCCTCTGGCACATCCGGGCTGCTGCCAGCCCACCCGGTGACACTCATCTCAGATGCATGGTCTTCAGTGGTCTTATTAGAGGCATGCAACTTTTTTATCCTCACCTGAGGATGTGTTTACTGGTTATAGGGAGAGAGAAAGAGTTGGGGAGTAGGGGAGAGAAACACGGATGTGAGAAAGCAACATCGATCACTTGCCTCCTGTATGCACCCAAACCGGGGAGCAAACCAGCCACCCGTGGTCGTGCCCTGCTGGGAATCAGATCCCAACTGCTCGTTGCACAGGGACAGCACTGCCACCGGCCGCACCCCGGCCAGGGCTCAGCTGTGTTTTCAGCCCTCCCTGTCTCCTCCCCTGTCTCCGCCGTATCCTCTGGACCCTGAACTCACATCTTCTCTGCTCCTTCCATCGTCCTGTTGTCTCTGAGCCTGGGTCCGCTTACTGACTTCCCCCTCGTAACGGGTCCACGTGTGTCTCCTGATGGTCGTGTCCAGTGTCTCATAGTCACATGCTGAAAGGATCTGGGTGCTCTAAGGAGTATTGACTTCTGTTCACACCTGAATCTTCGAGGGCCCACCTAAGACTTGCGAGGGTGGGTCAACGGGAATGTTCACTCCGAGACTTCCTGAGTGCAAGGTGCTCACTGCGGTCTCTGCATGTGGGAGCCCTAGGTCGCTGGCACTCAGTGGGCAGGCCCCCCAGTGGAGGTCTGGCCTGGCGTCCCCAAGTCTCGCCCTGACATGGAGAGCACAGTCTCAACTCTGGCCCAAGGGTGCAGCTCTGCAGACGTCCCAGCCCCGCCGCACAGTGCCTGCTCCTGGCCTTCCACCCTGCAGGCCCTTGTCTCAGACTCTCCTTTGCCAGGGCTCTTCCTCCCAGGGCTGTGGTCTGCATCGTGCCTTGGGGCAGAAAACCAGGGTGAGGCCTCAACGGCTTCGCCTTCTCTAGGTTGTGAATCCAAGGTGGAAGGGCTGGTGAACAGCCCAACTCCCCACAGCCCCGCCCCCAGTCCTCCAGGGTTCCAGTTGCTGAGCTTCTCCTTTCTTGGTGGCTCTTTTCTCTTGAAGAGCTTTAGAATATTCTCTCCATCCTTTATGTCCACACACATTTCCCCAGTGTCTGTGTGGAAGGAACTGCAGAGAGGTGGGCGTCCGGGGTGGTGGTCTGTGTGCCTTCGTCTTCAAATCCCGGCTTGGTGTCCCACTTTATGGGAACATCTTCCCATTCCAACTCTTCTGGGGAAGCTCCTCTCTCCATCGTGGCTGCTGTGCTGGTGCTGGTGAGCCTGCTGCCTCTCCCCTCCGCTGAGTCCTCCTGGCTGGTCAGATCCCTGCTGGTGCCTGGCCATGGTGCCCACCACCCTCCCCTCACTGGCCTCACCAGCCTCAGCGGCCTTGCTTCGAAAACTGTCTGAGGTCAGAAACACAACATTCATTTCTCTGGCTCAGGCTGTTCTTTTGACCACTTCTGTGTGCCTAAAGTCCTTATAAACAAATGCCTCCAAGCCCCTCCCCTGCCCCTTGTCAGGAGCAGATCCATCTCTGAAATCACCACGTGGTTTCTGGTCTGAGGCCCCTGGTGGTGGGTACCTTGCCTGGTGGGTGTCTGTCTGCTGCCCCTCCTCCCACTGGGCTGCTGAGCTGGCAGGTGCTGCTCAAGGGGGCGTTTTGCTGCATGTCCATGACCAGAGCATGTTTGTTGAGCGTGTGCTTTAAATGCTGCCTTTTCAAGGGTGTCTGCATCGAGGAAGGCGCCCCATGGACAAGGGAAGCTCTGATGGCTGCACTGAGGGGCGGGCAGGAGTGGCAGCCACTCAAACCCTCCAGGCCCAGCGTGACTGGCAGGTGGGCGCTCACTGCTGTCACATGGGGTCTGAAATTGAGGGGCCTTCAGCTCCACGGTGCAGATGCTATAAGTCATGTTCTCCAACCCGCACAGCCCTGCCCACAGTGGGTGTCTGCCACAGCCCCAGGCACTGGGTAGGCACCTAGTACTTTAGAGCCCCTGTCACAGGGACGGTGTAGGTGACCGACCTGCAAGCACCCTGAGTCCGGTGGTGCTGGGGTTTGACTGAGACCATGCCTGCAGGGATTTTATGGTCAAATGTGGGTGTTTGGACCTCAGGATGGCGTTGTGGCCAACAGTGGGGAGAAACCCCAACATCACTCACCCCTCAGCCCATCCCTGGCCTCACACCTCCTCTGACCTGATGGCCTTCATTTAAGTCACTGCGAAGCCTTGTGAGTGTGAGGGGATGGGGGACTCCTTCCTGCCTCCGCAGTCGACAGTGTTGGAGACGAGCTCTGTGCACACAGCCGCCTCCGGCAGTGGGGCTGGCCGTTCGCTCCCAGCCACCCTCTCCTCGGCCAGCCAGTGGACGTGCTGGGCCCGGGTGGGGGCAGCTGCCGGTCCTGCCACGGGGACTCAGCCCCACCAGTAGACGGTGTCCAGTCAGCACGGCACCTTCGTGAAGCGCCCCAGGCTGCTCACGCGGTAAAGTCCTCGAGGCTGACCCAGGCGGAACTTTTTTAAACAAGTGTACACAGAAAAGAACGGGAAGTTTTTCTGTTCTTTGAAGAACCATGACCACACACGCTGGCGGATTGAACAGCGCTAAAAAGCATGACAGAACCAGCAGGACAAGTGCGTTTTTGATAAGCCTGGAGGTTGTTGCAAACCTGAAGATCCCAGCAATGGAGAGGTCCGAGCCCACGTTGCTTCTCCCCGCCCCCGCCCCCCACGCACGTGCCTGCAGACCCAGGTCATGAGCGGGGTCAGCACCCCGAGAGCTGGTGGTCACAGGAGCAGGTGTGGGCCCCTCTTCCGTCTGCGGGGGTGGCGTCCCAGCATGCGGGAGAGCAGGACTGGCAGGGAGCGCCCCTCGAGTTTTCACGTGGCTCTTTGAACGCAGAGCCCAACCAGTCTGAAGCTCCTGGGAGAAAAATCAGCCTTTTCTTTGAGGAATTGCCTGACTATATATCCTCTCCTTTTATTTATATATATATATGTGTGTGTGTGTGTGTGTGTGTGTGTGTGTGTTCAGATTATTTCATCTTAATTCAGATAAACCAAATTATTGCAGACATTTCTGCTATATTCTCAAAGAGAGGACAGATTAAAGCCTGTGAACTAAAGTGGCACCCCAGAGAACGGGCCGAACTCTAGGGTTTCCTAGGAAAACAGGTTGACTGCTATTTCAGGGGGAGCTCAGATTTGGGTGCAGGGCACAGCTACCACTGTCCACAGGAGGGCCACCTGGACTGAGAGTGGAAATGGGGCTGTCTGACTGCCGGTCCAGGTGAGGACAGGACCCACGCCACCACTCCTGTGCTCTGGGAACGTTGACAGCATAGTCTGGCCTCTGCGCTGTCTTCTTCTTGTGACAGGAGGCGTGTTGCAGGTCTAAGTCACCAGTCCCTGCTGCCGGGGGCTCGGAGCCCTGGGGCTCCTGTACTGCCTCCGAGGCCTGGAGGGGAGGGCAGGAGGCTGGGGGCGCCAGCTGGAGGGGTCCTGACAGGGCTGGGTCCGTGCCCTCGGCCTGGGGACGGGCGGCCCTCACGCGCACCTGCTGACGCAGCCTGTCTCTGTGCAGGTGGTGCCAGCAGCTGCCCCCCTGTCCGGGAGTGGTTCGTCTACGCAGGGAACCCCCTGAGGCACCCAGACCTCGTCAGGCCTCTGCAGATAAGCATCCCAGGTATCGACAGCCCTCATGCACCTGAGCGCAGTCGTGGCTATGCGGTGGGGTCGGACTTCCCAGACCTGCACATGCACTAGCATCCACATCAGCCTCCTGGGAGGTGGGAGATGGCGGGCAGGGGTGGGAGCAGGGGGCGGGGGGCCAGCCTCTCAGCTCAGCGCCCCACGGCGGCTCCCCCCCAGGACAGCACTGTGTGCACGCCCCAGAAAGCATTCCCAACAACACGGCGCAGCGCAGTTGGGAAGGAAGCGCTTGCTCCACGCGAGACCAGGAGAGCAGGGCATTCCGGTGCAGGGCGAGGGTGCTGTCCCTCACACCGGGAGCGCTGCTGATGTCTTCCTCCTGTGCCTGTCAGCGTCAAAGCCCCGTGATGTTGGCAGGGGCAGAGGTTCCTGTCTTTTGTCCTGGAAGAAGGACGTGACGACTTGCTGGTACAAAGAAAAATGCCAGTGGGCCTTGCGGGCTTTCCTCTGCAGGGGGGACGCCCAGTCTGCGGCAGCTGTGGCTGAGCCAGGAGCCCGGGACCCAAGCGAAGCGCGTGGACGTGCTCCTCGCCTGCCTTGACCTCTCCTCCTCCAGGGAAGAGCTACAGGCCTTGGAGAGCCCCTTCCGGATGCTGTGCTGCCTCCTCATCTACCTGTTCATGCAGGTAAATGTGGCCCCGGCTGCCGCTGCTCAAGGGGCTGCTGCCGCTCAAGGGGCTGCCGCCTCCTGCTCTTGTCTCACGGGAGGTGCTGTGTCGCCTCTGTCCAGCACCTGGTCCTGAGCACCAGCCCTTTGCAGAGCTCGTGAGCTGAAGGACAGCTCCATGCGTCACACGAGGGAGACCCCGCTGCCACCAACTTCGGGGAGCGGGCCTGGCGGCTCTGCTTCTAGAGCTTTAAGACGGCGGATTCCCTGTCCTGGCCGTTGTGTCACTGCTGGGTGGTGGTCTCGCTTCCTGGGATGTGGGGAGCAGGTGACGGGTCCGGCGCTGCCCTTAAGCTGCCCTGGCTGCAGCCCAGCTGTCCCTCAGCAGTCTGCACCAGAGGCAGAGGACTCCCCTTTGCCGAGCGATGCTCACCCGTTCCTGTGACAGGTGCTTCCAGTCTGAGGATGGGCAGCAGCCACTCCAGGGTTAACAGGCAGCCACAGGGTGGAAGCCAGAGTGGTCTGTGGGGCGGGTGTGGCCATCGCCGTGACTGTCCTCCTCAGCCTCCCATGCTGGGGCCAGGCCGCTGCCTCACCCTGCCCCAGGCAACGTAGTTTCTTGTTTCCTCATTTCACGCTGTTTACATGTGGAAAGCATTGAAGCCCACAAAAAGATCTGCTTTTCTAGTAGTTTGCACACACACACTCACACACACCACTCTTGACAAGGTTGGGACACCCAGTAGAAAAAGAACTGAGAACCCTGGTCCCTTCCCCACCGCCAGCTTTAAGACAACGTCCCTCTCACTGGTCAGCACCCAGTAGCAGAAGGCCGGCACAAACTCACACGCCGCCTCCACCCCCGGCTGTGTGTCTTCTGCCCCGACCCCGGGCCTGGGGGCACAACCCTCCCTCCCTTCTGCCTGGAGGGGAAAGCTCTGGGGATCGGCCCTCAGACCTGAGCCCCTCTGCGAGTAGCAGAGGGTCACATTTCGGGGGCTTGTCCGGTTCCTCCCTCAGCGTCCTCGGGGCTGTGGACTGTCACGCTGGGGCCGTGTCACTGCGTCCCTGGTTGCACCTGGCCAGTGTGAACTGGAGTCTTTGCGTTCCTGTTTCAAGTAGAACACTTCTTTATTCGCACCAAACTTAGCAGAGTACAAATTAGCACAGGGTGGCAGGATTTGGTCATGTTTAAGTGTGAAAATACCTTTTTTCGATACTGTGGATCATGTGTTCATGCTTTGTAAGCTAATGGTGCCACGTGCGAACGAACCTGCAGTGGTTCGGTCAGGCCAGGCGCGGTGGCGACTGGGACGTGCCGAGGGGCTGGTGGCTGAGCTCCCTCACCCAGAAACACAGGTGTTTTCGGTCAGCACTGTGGGTGCCGGTGGCAGGCACTCAGCGCAGCTCAGCCTGCAGGGGCCCGGTGCTCGAGTCCACTCCCGGCAGTTCTGGGCCGGCACAGAGTCCTGGTGTTCCACTCACGTGTGTGGTTAACGTGCAGCCAGACAGGCACCCAAGGGAAATTGTCCCTTGGACCTTTTTCCTTCTCATAATTACCTTTGAAGTAAAAGTCTCCTCAGTGAATGTCAGTGTGAGGCAGATTGTGTCGGTTCGACTTTAAAGGACACGTGCGTGGGGACTTTTTAAACCCAAAAGCGACAAGGGGACTCAGCAGTGGTGTCTCGTACCAGGAAGGTCCTGACCATTGTCCCCTGCAGTCACTGCCTTGGGGTCCATGAGGCTGCAGGGGCGCTTGGGGGCGACGGCCTGTGTGCTGCCGCGCCCGTGCTGTGGTTCCGTGTGGGACGTGGGATGAAGCACATCCTGTCCGGGCACAGACCTGCCCAGGAACTTGCCCCGCACCTCTGAGGGAAGTCTGGGGGGGCCGTTTGACATAATTCACAGCAGAGCAGATATTTAAAAAGCAGTACCTGTTTGTGAAATTCTAAAAAGTGGGCATGACGAAGAGGCTGGCATTCGAGGCCTGTGGGCAGCGAAGGCAGTGGCCAGAAGCCCGCCAACTGCAGCAAACCCGGACAGAACACGGTGCTCTGCCCCTCGGGTCCGTGTGCTGAAGCCAGCCTTCCTTAGCCCCCAGTGGCAGGAAGTGACCAGCAGGCCAGCAAACCTCAGTCTGAATGCAGAGGTGGGGTGTGGGTTTCGCAGAAGACCTTCTCTGCTCGGACCCACTTCCGCAGAGCGGGCTCCAGACTGCGGTCCTGAGGCCACACGGTGGTAGGTGGTGGTTTCCCCTGAAACAACTGTGATGTTGTGCGTGCAGAGGGAACAACTACCTTGGAATAAAGAGGGACGAGGATGGTGGTGGAGCAGGTCAGAACGGTCAGAGCTGAGACACATCGTGTCCCCGAGTCTGTCCCCACCACTGGATGCGGGTCCCTCTGAGGACGGGAAGATCAGTGGGCATGTGGCCATATTGCCATCCAGGGCCCCGCCAGGAGGAGGCCTGAGGCATGTGTGTCCATCCTGCTTGCTGGCCGTGACACCTTGGCTCCTGGGTCCCCTTGTCTCTCTGCCCGTCTCCGTGTCTCTGCCTGTCCTGGTTTTTCTGCCACACCCCACTTAGACCTTTTCACTCCACTGAGGATTTGCAGGGACTCCTATTTGGGGACCCTGGTTTCCTTTGTATTGGGATGTGCGGGCACAAGCCCCAACTGGGGCTGTGGAGGCTGGGTGCTGCTTGCAGCCCTGGGTCTCCACTGTGGGTACTCTGCCTACACACCCTGGGTTGTCAGCTTCTGAGATTTGTACCAAAAATAACCACTGTCCTCTAAGACTCCAGTTCTTCCCGGCATTCTGGAACTGTCTGCCCTGCTGGAGAGTGAGCAGACTCTCTGCCCAGGTCGGCTCTGGCCCTGAGGGAGCAAAGGCCCTCTCACCTCCCTTCCGTCTCCTCTGCTGCCTGAGATGTACCCTGTGCACCTGTCTCCAGTGGCGACCCGTGGCCGCGAGGCTGAGGCTGGCTCTCCCTCCCCCTGCAGGTGGACACGCTGTGCCTGGAGGACCTGCACGCGTTCATTGCTCAGGCCTTGTGCCTCCAAGGAAAGTCGGCCGGGCAGCTCGCAGACTTGCAGGTACCAACACGCTCAGTCGCCCTGGTTCTGGGGACTACAGCCATGCTCTGCCAGCCTTGGTTCTGTCCTGGGTGGTTCCTCCGTGCTATGGTGGGAGGCTTTGCTCTCAGGCAGCAGAGCCGAATCCTGCTGGGCCAGTGCCGCTGTGGGGGAGCTAGTGCGGACGGCAGCCCCACACGGTGCGGCAGCCGTGCTGAAACGGGCCTCAGGTATGAGGGTCCAGGGTGGTGGCTTATTTACCACATGTCCTTGGGTCACGTGTCAAGGCCGTACAGACCCCAGCTGCTGTGTGCGCCTCACTGGGGGTGACGGCATGTCTGTGGAGAGGGACGCTGGGGACTAAGGGACAGTCCAGCCCAGTGCCCCGAGGCATCAGAGCCGGGCTAGGAAGCCAGGGCTCCGAGTTCCACTTCATGTTTGCGTCGCTTCGTGTCATCTCCCAGACGTCCAGGTGCCTCTGACAGGACGCGTGAGCGAGTGCCCTGTGTGACAGCAAACCTAGGGACCTGCGCCCGCACGCCATCGTGCCCTGCTGTTCTTGTGGCGAGTGCTCGCTCGCGCCGGACACGCCGAGGCCTGTGGATAGACTCAGAGCACTTTGAGGACTTACCGAGTCACGTCTTTGTCGTGCAGCAGAAGCCCTCAGAGGGGCACCGACCGAGTCACTGCGGTGACCACAGGAACACGGGGCTGAGTGCCTCGCTGTTCAGGGAGAAGCGCTCCTTGTCGGGCGCTCAGAGCGGAAGAACAGACACACGGCCGGAACAGTCCAGTGGGGGTTTCCCCGGCTTCTTAAATGGACCCTGAGCACAGAGGTGAGCCGAGGGGCAGAGCAGACGAGGAGGAGCCTGTTTCCCCATCTCCGGCTCTTCACCCAGGGGCAGGTCCGGCGCCTTTCCCAGGCTTTCACGGTGGAGCCCTGGGGAGGGACCAAGAAGAGGCGAGGCTGCAAGCCTTGAGCCCGAGGTCCCCAGCCCCCTGGGCTGCATACCAGGTGGGCGTGTGGGGGGTGGGCATGTGAGCTCCTCAGGTGAGCAGGAGGTGTGGGAGTCAGCATCACGGGAGGTGGGGCCAGGGCCCAGGGCCCAGGGTGCTGCCCGCTGCCTCCCTGCTGCCAGGAGCCCCCTCACTGCAGTTCTCACCCGCTTCCCACCTCCAGCCTCCATCTCGGTGGCGGGGGAGTGCCTCTGGTCCTGGGGACCCTTGCGGAGGAGATGCTCGCAGCAGCTGGGGAGTGGGCAGGCGCCAGGGCCGCCCTCAGCTGTTCAGGGAAGACGGGCTGGTCTCGGGCACGAGCAAGCAGGGGGCCCCTTGTGGGAAGTTCTCAGGAGAGGTCACAGGCTGCCCCCTCCCGGTCCCCGAGGTCCAGAGCCACTGGCTCTCCCCGGGCAGGTGCCGCAGGGAGTCCTTGCGGGTAGGTTTGCCTTGGTAAGTCCTTGGCAGGTGGGTTTGCGGAGGGAGGGGCACACCCACACACAGCCACACGCACCAAGTGGGCACAGGGCGAGGGTGGCTGAGGCCCGCCCACCAGACTCGTGCTCGGATGTCCTCTGTGCACACCTTCAGACCACAGCAGCAGACGAGGGGCTGTGTAGAGACTGCAGCCCATGGAGCCAGGAGGGCCGCCCGCTCCCCTGGACATGTGTCCCAAGCCGCTGGTGCGGTGTGGGTGCCAGTCAGTCTGTGCAGCTGCTGAGCGTCCGAGTCCATGACCATTTCCCCACTCAAGTTTAGTCCCTCCGCCGCTTCTGTGCTCCATCACGGCCAGGTGTCCTGGTTCCTGTGTGGACGCCCCTGTGCTCCAGGGCACGGACACGCCACACAGATGTGAGACTGGTCTCCCGTTCTCTGGGAGTCACAGAGATACCGACACTCAGACTCCCACTCTTCCGAGTGGCCCGGCCTTCCAGGCCCCCCACAGTCTGCCAGGCTGCTGCCGTGAGCCGGGGGAGTTACCCTGAGCCCGTGTTGGAAGTCCCATGGCGGGACATCCCAGGGACATGCCGGCGCTCAGCCGACTTTGACCTGGAGAGGAGCCAGGGCGAAGGCAGTGACACCTATGGGCATGGGCCCACCCTGCTGATAGGACGGCTGTGCCTAGTACCTCTCTGTGTCGGGTCCCCATGGAGTGCACCTCTGCGCCAGGCTGCACGCTCTCCTCTGTGCGTGGGTCCTCCCGGGGACTGTCCGAGAACAGGCAGAAGGCTTTTTCCTGGGTGTCATCTGTGGTCCTTCGTTCTGAACCTTAGCTATAGGTCAGGATCAGATTGGAAATGACAGGTGTTCAGGGTGCTTCCTCAGGGCCCCGTGGGGCCATGGCAGCGGGCAGGCAGCCCACCGGAGATGCTGAGGCCGTCAGGCCTACCACATGGGTGCCCTGAGTCAGCACTCCAACTCTGGCCGTGTGGAGACCGTGTTTGTTTGCAGGGGCACTCGACACGGGCACGCCTCTTTGCACTGGGCCCTGCGGGTGCCTGGGGGACATGACCTGGGGCCAGAGTGGCACAGGGCCCTGCCAAGCCAAGGGCTGCCCTTGCCGGTTTCTCATTTCGTTTCACCCTCGGCCTCTTGTTCTCTGCGAGTGTCCCTTTGACTGCAGGGCGGCATCCCCACTCATCCACCGTTCCTGGACTGGAGGTGGGGATGCAGACAGCAGTGGGTACGGGTGTCTCGGGGTGAAGCTCGTTCGCCGCGGGGAGGCCCATGGGGCCACCTGCTGTGCCCACACAGCCCTGGGGCACCACCCGAGCAGCCTCTGCTGCCCTTCAGGGCCCTGGTGGGCTCCTCAACCCCACCCCGCCATGAGGAAGAAGGTCACAGGATGCAGGCTTGCTGGGTCCCCTGTTACGTCCCACCCCACAGTGTGAAGGGGGCAAGATGTTGCTGCTCCTGATTTATTGTGGTTTTACGAACCGTGTGAGATACTCAGTGACACTTCAAGTAGCTGCTGACCAGCAGGAGTGACAGGCTCCGTGGGCCGCGCCTGGTGGGCGGGTGCCGCAGGGCGTCAGGACTGCGTGCAGTCGACAGCGACTGGAGGGGACAGTTGTCACCAAGCAGGGCCCCTGTGGCCTGTTGGGGCAGCTTCTCCATGTCAGAGTGGGACGCTTCAGCAATGTGCAGAAATGCTGTACGTGCAGAACGGCTGTCCTAATTTCTAAAAATCATCAGCCTCTTAACCCCGTAAGGTAAGCCATTTTACTCTTACATGGTAAGTATCTGTTTACAGTGGTATTTTAACAACTGGAACAACCTGCTGTGACTCCTCACAGCACAGTGAGCCAGGCAGCACCTGGACTGCTGTCCTCTCGCTCCCTTTCAATGGGGGAGCTTTGGGGACAGCACGCACCGCAGAAACCGCCAGGGCTCAGCCTGGCGGGGGTGGGCCACCCCAGTGTGCAGCGCACAGGGAGGCCCGGCGTGGGGCCCCGTGCCCTCTCTGTCCCTGCAGCGGCCTCGGAGTGTCCGCCCTGAGTGGAGGTGGCTGGCATGGAGACTCAGGGCTCTGGCCCCCACGACGTGGGCCCCTCCTGACCGCCATGCGTCTGGTCTCCGCAGCTCGATCACATCGACCCCCGAGCAGTGCAGCTGGGCTCTCTGCTGGTGCGCGGCCTGACCACGCTGGTGCTGGTCAACAGCGCCTGTGGCTTCCCCTGGAGGATGAGTGAGCTCATGCCCTGGAACGTGTTTGACGGGAAGCTGTTCCACGAGAAGTACCTGCATTCGGCAAAAGGGTGCTCCGTGGAGGCCCTGGTGGAGCAGAATGTGAGT
Source organism: Tonatia bakeri (assembly GCA_004024845.1). Classification (NCBI taxonomy): domain Eukaryota; kingdom Metazoa; phylum Chordata; class Mammalia; order Chiroptera; family Phyllostomidae; genus Tonatia; species Tonatia bakeri. The sequence goes on along the minus strand of PVIA01006001.1, from coordinate 92,646 downwards.
GCGTAGCTGCTTCGAGTTCCAGACGAGGGGCAGGCTGGAGGCAGTGGCTCAGACACCACGAAGGCGCAGGGTTTTTCACTGGAAGTCGGAAGGGCCAGAAGTGCTGTGTTTCTAACAGTTGCTTTGCTGTAGAACACAGACTCGGTTCAGATGGTGCTGGGCCTGCTGCTCACATCCCGAATGGACTGTTACTCTAGAAGCCTGAAGCCCAGGGTCGTGGCCCCAGGCTGCAGGGTCGGCATGTCTTCTGGCTTCGGCCGCAGCATGTCCATGGGCTCCAGACCCCAGGCTTCTGTCCGGGGGGCGGGGGTGGGGCACGCAGCAGCATCCCATGCGTCTGACACATTTTCATTTTCCCAATGCCTCCCCTCCCTCCCTCCCTCCCTCCCGCTTCAGAATCTTCCTGCTCAGGTGCCTCTAGACATTGGACCTGTTCAGTGGGAACGGTGATGGCTCCTTAGTTGACAGTGTCCCCTGAAGGCTGGCTGTTTGTTTGGGGACCTGGGTGGCTGCCCGGCTTCCTCAGCACAGTGGCTCCAGATCCCTGGGAGGCATCTGAGCGAGGCCTCAGCCACACACAGGGGCGTGTCACCCCACACGTGAACAGCATACGTGCAGCCCGCTGGGGATACATGCTCTGAGCTCCCCACGTCGGAGAGGACGGTTGGTGGCTGTGGCCACTGCCGTTTCTCAGCATCTGACCTGGTCTGTTTGCAGAAGTCTCGGCTCACCAGGTTCCACCAGCTGAAGTCCATCGTGTGCAAGGCCTGCCTAGGGGAGGGCCGGCGCATCGTCAGCCAGCAGCTCTGGCGGCCGCCGCACCACACAGGTGGGCGGCAGGGGCACGGGGGCGGGGCTGGGAGGGAGACTCAGTGGAGACGCCCGGCCGCTGCCCAGCGGCCCCCTTTGGTTCTGCCAGGAAGGTGCAGCGGTAGTGACTCGTGACCCAGAGCTGCTCAGGGGCAGATCCCCTCCCGGCCCCCAAAGCACAGGCACTGCTGGGCGACATGTGCTTGCCACACGTGTGGGTTCACTTTTCCTCACAGTGAGTGTGTGTTCAGATAACGTGGATGCCGAGAAAATAACAAAAGAGGAAACATAAACAGCCTCTAACTCTGGAACCTGAAGGTAGTCGTGGACAGATCAGGTGTCCTGCAGGGTGTTCTGTGCTCTGGCCCCACTGTTGCTGCTCCCCATGCAGCTCTGGGTCACACTTAAGTGACAGCCAGTCGGGGCCACAGAACGGAGCTCCTGCGTGCTGGCTCCCAGCCCCGCGGGTCCCCAGAAACTTTGGGGGCCCCACCATGAGCTCCAGGTTGCTCCCTCTTTTCTCAGTGTACATATAGCTTCTACGTGCCTCGTGTCCTTAGAACAGAGTGCACTGCTTTACAGAATCGTGGCTCAGAATGTGACCCGGTTTGGGATGCATGCCGCCAGCTTGCTCTCTGACACACTCTGGTCGTGGCACGCTGCCCCCCCCACCCACCGGCCGTGAGGCAGAATCTGGGACTGCACCGAGACGTTGGACGTTGGCTTTCAGCTGATGTGACGGGCCCAAGAGTCTGTCTGCTCGTTCGCTCCTGCGTGTACCAGTGGCGTGGGACTCTTGTCCATCAGCTTTCTCGTTGATGAGTTGGTTTCAGTTACCGTTTCGTGGCCTCAGTGCTTAGGACCCACGTCTGCAGCTGTGCAGCCCCATTTTCTTTCTTGGCGGACTGAGCTCACCCCCCGCTTCTTACCTGCTGGGCTGTCCTCAGAGTTCTGCTTGGCTCTAGCCTCGTAAACAGGGCTCCACGAGCCCCGTTGGCAGGACACCACCATGGACGTGTCGGGTCCTACCAGGTGCCAAACACCTGCACTCAGCACTCTCACACACCTGCATAGCTTCACCCTGCACACCCACACACAGCAGTCCAGGCCTTGCCATCTTCTCCTCCTCATGGGAATTGAACCCCTTGTGCCTATGGCCTGTCTGCCGCACACCAGCCAGCTCCCTGTCCACGGCCCAGCAGGAGTGCACAAGCCACCAGGGGAAACCTCCCCGCATGGGTCGAGCCTGGCTCACTGCGTCGGGCACCTCCTCTCTTTGTGGGTCATGGTGAGACACCAAGATCCTGGAAAAGACACGCGTCGGGAGGACATAGACCTCCTGAGTGAGATTCTAGCAGAGACACGTCGTGGGAGTGTCAGGGTGTAAGCACTGGGGGCAGTTTTCAAAGGGAAAAGTACCTGTGAGGCAAATCTGTGCAGAATCGGGTCTGGCGCTCAGAATCCCATCCACTGTCAGGCATGCCGGTCAGAAAGCCTGCCCTGGGGCGCAAGCCCACCAGGACTGACCACAGGGCCCTGCCCTACAGGGCCTTCCCAGTCTGCCCCGTCACCAGCACAGGTCCCAGGACACGTGTCCACACACAGGCCTCCATGCCCCACTGCCCGGCACTGGACCTGGGGCCCCCGTGTGTGCATCATTGTGGGCTTTCCCTGCAGTGGCAGAGACACCGGGGGTCTGGAACTGCCAACCTCACAACAGTCTCACACATGGCACGCGACAGGTCAGGCATCGGGCGGCGTGCTGACGTGCTGACCATGTGTCCCCACAGGGCGATGGGGACGACAGGGACCTGGCTCCCACAGGATGAGCTCCGGGCACAGCCGGTCCAGCCAAGGACAGTACTGGAGAGACCAGGGCCCAGGTGAGAGGGCGCCGCCCATGGGTGTTGTTGCCACAGCAGTGTGTCTGCGCGCAAGCCCTCGGCCAGTGCGCCGAGGCCTGGCCGGTGGAGCAGAGCCCGGCCATCTCCTGTCTTGAGGAGGGTCTGCCTGCTCCTCTCCGCTGGGCACTGGCAGTCCCCCTCCTGTTCAAGGCCCAGCGTCCTCGGAAGGGCAGCCTGTGCCCTCTCACAGAACCACAACCCGAGAAGGGCTGTCCTCGCAGGAAGGGGCTCGGTGGAGCTTCCCGAGACCCGGTTCCGGGCAGAGTGCCTTCCGGGAAGGCCGGCCTCACTCCCTGAACAACGTGCGCTTTTGAGGGCCAAACGGTGCAGCTTTTAAGTGACCGAACAGGTCTCACTTTATCCTTTCAAGCACGAAAATACTTTCAGTGTGATTCATCATTTCATTTGCTTTTGCAAACCCTACAAGCTGACGGTCTCACAGAAGTCGCAGTGAGTCATGGGTGCTTCTAGTTTGGCATCTGAGCAGCGTCGCAGGCTGCCCCCCAAGCCCAGGTGTAGGGAGCTTTTGCAGGCGCCAGGGGCCGGTCTGGCCGCTTCCTCTCACCACAGAATCAGCCGTGTAGCTGATGTCAGGAGTCCACTGTGTGGCTCGGTGTAGACCAGAGTTCAGTGACTATTTTTGAAAGGCCTACCGGCTGTGCCCAGTGCAACTGCTCCCCGAGAGTCTTGCTAGCGGTGTCCAGTGCCACCCGCCCTCCCAGAAGCCCGTGCTGGGCAAGCAGGAGGTGGCTCCAACTTCACCCGAGTCACTGGACCCCACAGTCGAGCACAGAGTGGTGCTGTGGGCCTGCACCCTCTTCCGCTGCCTCCCACGTGCGCTCTGTGAGGAGGAGCAGGGCACGCCCCCAGGGCCCTTGCTGCTGCAGGCATTGGAGGGTGGGCGTGGTGCAGGCAGCCCCGCTCCGCACGCGGCTGTGTGGGGCCATTCATCGTCACTGTGCAGCCCTGGGCACGCCTGCCCTCTGGGGCCCTGGGGTGTGTCGGGGCCCTGCAGCCCTGGACACAGAGCCATCGGTGTAATTGCTTGGGGACAGTGCTGGATTTCTAACTCTGAGGTGACACGCCTCCCCCAGTTGAACCAGGGTGTGGTGGCCACAGGGACCTTGGCTTGGACTTGTCCACATTCCTTCCCAGTGCTCCTTGCCACTCCCTCCGTGTCCCCGTCTCCACGTAACTACTACCTCTGAGTCCCCGTCTCCACATAACCCGTACCAGGCGGCACGCACACATCCAGGGGCCCAGCACACGCTCCTGCACAGAATGCACCAGGGACACACTGTCCCCACATCCTTCATATGTCCCCAACATGCCCCTCGAGTAGCCTGTGTGTCAGGGCTGGAGCGCCGGCCCAGGGACATGGGTACAGGCAGAGTGCGTACTGGGTCTGCTGGGGCCCTGTCTTCTCGAAGCTGCTCACAGAAGTGCTGGCAGCTCACGCAGGTTTTCCAACTTCAGATGCTCCGTGTACGAACACCAGCTTTTTATTAGGAGTGAAATGTTTTTTTTTCAGGTCAAATAACCCACTTTTTCAATTACTGCAGTTGAATTATGTCATCTTTATTGGGGCAGCACATTTTTTGCTGGGTTTTTGTCCCCCTTTGAATGCCCATTTTAGTATTTTGGGAGATATTAAAGTATTCTAATAAAAAGTTGTCACTACTTTCAGGACAGAGGTAGCAGGCAAACTCCCTCTGTTCGTGAACAACTGAAAGTGCCTCAGAGTGTTCACCCCGCCCCTGCCCCAGGGCTGGGCGGCCCAGGGCCCACCCTCCTTCCTGGGAGGCACTGGGGCAGGACCGGAGGGGCTGGAGGTGTACACATCAAAGCTCCCCCCGCTTTAAGGTGCCCTGCAGCTGGAGTGAGGGCACTGGAGGAGATGAGGTGGGAAATTCCGCAGTCGGCAGCCACCAATTGGCCTGTGATTTCTTCAGGTTTTGCTTCTGGGGGCGATGCTGGGGTCAGCAGGCTGTTGTAAAACTGCCCCTGGTCACCTGTGATAACAAGCCTGGGAGAGGTGTGAGCAACAGGGACCCCACAGCCCAGAGGGTGGGCGGCTCCCCCCAGGCAGAAACATGACGGATTCTGTGGGGCCAGCACTACTGTTGGACGCGGAGACTAACCACCTCTTTTATGTGCAGGGTGGCCCTGTCCAGGGAAGGCAGGGGCAGCCAGCTGCACTGGGCGGCCGAGAGCTCTGGGCCCAGCTGCAGAAGGAGCCCTGTGCTGCTTTCCCATCCTTGGCACAGTGTCCCCCGTGGGCCATCTGCCTGAGAGGCTCCGTTCCCACGTGTCCTCGGCAGACGGCAGGGCTGGAGTCAGGAGCAGTTCTGACTCGGCTCCTTCCACTCCCTGGACGGCTCCCGATTAATTGCTTCCTGCTGCATTGGAACGATTGTGGGACAGGGTCCAGTGCCAGGCGGCCACGGGGCAGGGGGGCTGTGCCCAGCACACAGCTCCGCAGGGCCTCTGTGCAGCCAGAGGGGTGTGGTGTCTGCTGCGTGGAGTTTCAGCAGATGTCATTCTTATCTTTGGTGTTCCTGTCTGTTTGGTGCAGGAAGCAGACATCATGAGCCTGACCCCTGGAGAAGACACGCTCCGTCTTCTGGGTAAGTGTCCAGAGCAAGGCAGCTCACCCGCAGCGGGAGTCACACACACCTTCATGACACAAACTCCATGTCCAGTGCCAAACCAGACGAGAATTCAGAGGGGAGATCCTATTGATGTGCACCCAGGTTCACTTGGCTTGGAAAAGAGCCTGCTTTCTCCAAAAAAAGTGTAGAGGGGACAGACAAGGAATCTGGCCTTGGGACCCCGTGTCTCCCTCCGTCGGTGGCACAAGAGTCTCCTGTCGGCTCCTTGGAAGGGGAGGGTGGTGGCCTTGGGATCGGGACTGGCTTTTCATAGAAGGAGAAGCATCCTTTCCAGTGAGCTCTCCCTTGTGCCCCATTCCAAAAGCTTTAGTTGACTTCTTTTTGGAGGTTGTGCCTGACCCTGTGGCTGCAGAAGGTCAGCCATTAGCGTTTCCCTTCCAGCCTCACCCCCACCCGCCATCCCTTGTCCCTGAGGGCTGGTGTGTTTCAGTGACTCGGGGTCCCGTCGTCCTACCTGGTGCTGACCACGCCCGTGTGGGCCGTGCGCAGTGGCCCAGGTCCACGTCTTAGCAGACGTGACGTCCAAGGGCTCCAGGGATCAGTTCTCATCACCAGTTCCAGTCGAAGGCCACGTTTCCAGCTTTATCTCCTCTGGGGCCCCAAAGCATCTGCACACAAAAAAGAAGTAGCTCTTTCTCCCTTCCTGGGGGGAGAGCTAGCTCCACAGGGCACTCCATGTGGGGCTCACGCCCCAGGGTGACTCCTGGCCATGCTTCTGGGTGTCGTCCCCACTTGTGGCCCCCGCTCAGAGTTTTTACCGCCGCCCGTGTGTGGACAGCCTGGGACCCCGGCACAACCCCGGGCATCAGACAAGAAGCCTGGGGAGCAGGGCGGTGGCTGAAGGCCAGCCCTGTCCGGTCGGAGTTGGCCTGGGGTGTGCTCGCAGTGACCCTGTAACCCTTGAAAACACTTCAGATGAAGGCAGGTTTAGGGTGATCCTTTACATCCAAGAATCTCTAGATAACCCAAGAATTGAAATTGTATGCTCAGTGACCTTCGGAGTATTGATAAGGACCAGAAGCTGAAAGGCCCTTCCTTGAAGCCGTCGCCCCCAAGTCTGGGGAGTGGGTGGGGACTGCCTAGCGTCCTCTGGGCCGCATGCCCTGCCTGCGGCCCCAGCTCTCGGAGGTGTCCGTGCAGGGGCCCCAGCAGGCGACCCTCCTTCGAACAAAGTGGCCCCAAGTGCAGTCTCCGCCCGGCAGGGGTGCTCAGTGAGCCGCCTGACTCACACTCCATGTGCGCACCCCGGGTGTCATCCCGTGCTGGCCCAGCCGGTGTTCCCGGGGAAGGGCTGCGCAGATGCACGTCCTCCGCCTGCGGCAGCCTCACACTCCCACAGCGCCTCCTGTGGGCGCCGGCGGACTCGCTGCTGTTCCCACACGTCTTGTGGGACCTGCAGCCTTTGTCCCAGCTCCAGAAACACTTTTCTTTCCATTCCTTTTAGGGTTCCTGTTTTCTCTCAAAATCCTGAAATTCTGTTCCTTTCATTTCTGCTAATTTTAAACCACCACTACATCCAAAAGTTTCATTTCTTTGTTGTTTGTTTGCACAACTCTTGAGTAAGGTTCTCCTCCTTTAGACTGTCCAGCGACCCCCATGATAGCCATTTCCCTTCGGGACATCCCGGTTCCAGCTGGTCAGTGGGACATTTGTGTTCAGTGAGCCTGCCTGTGCCACTGAGTGGGCACCACTTTTCCACGTGGGAAAGACCAGTGCGGTGCGTTGAGTGGAATCGTGATATTTTGTAAGTTATCTCTGCAGTCGGGTCTTCTGATGAAAGTCTGTGTATCAGTGTTTAAAAGAAAATAAACTATTTACTGCTCGAAATGGAACATAACTTCGCAGTTCTTTGATTATTTAGACAACACATCACCTTCTGGTATGCTGGGACCTTTGTGAAGAAGACGATGTAGAATTCTGTCCCTGTGTTTCCCACGCCTGCTGTGATGCTCATGTGATCTCACTCCTCCATTCTGGTGGCGGGCGGGCGGGTGCCCCCGGGTTCTCGAGTACTGAGCTCCCCTGGCATCCAGGGTGTGAACACAGTGACCGTGGTGTGTGACCCTCTCTTGTGCCGTGGGGTCTGTGTGGGAGGGTTGTTTGTCAGGGGTCTTGGCCTACACCGTTCTTTCAAGAGTCCTTGTCTGGCTTAGGTATTGGGGTGACACTGGCTTTGTGACAGCAGGAGTTTGGAAGTGTTCCTTCTTGAGTTTTTTGGACGACTTTGAGAAGGTTTGGCATTACGTTTTTTTTTAATGTTTGGTAGAAATCATCTGGTCCTGGGCTTCTGTTTTCTGGGAGGTTTTTGATTGCTGGTTCAAGCTCCTTTCTCACTGACGGGTCTGTTCAGGTTTTCTGTGTCTCTGTGGCTCAGTCTTGGAAGGCGGCAGGTTCCCAGGGACAGTCCCGTTCCCCCGGGCTGCCTGGTGGGTATGTGGTTGTCCGCAGTGGTCTCTCGGGACCCTTAGTCTTCCTGATACTGGCTGTGACGTCTCCTTTCTTGTCTGTGACTTTGTTTATCCGGTCACCTCTCTTCTTCTCTCGGGTAGTCTGTCAGTTTCGAAAGGCTCGAAGGTGTATCAGTTTTGCATATCTTTTCAAAAAACCAACTTAGTTTTCTTGATCTGTTTTATTGTCTTTGTGTTATTAATTTCTGCTCTTGCCTTTATTGTTTCCTTCGCTGCCTTTGGGCTCTACCTGTTCTTTCTCTGGTTCCTCGAGGTGCAGAGTCAGGTTGTGCATTTGAGATCGTCCTTTGCTCTGAATACAGGTGCTCACTGCTACAGACACCCCTCTTGGATCCGCACCCCAAGGGGCTTGTGTGTTGTGTGTCCATTTCTGTTTGTCTAAACATACTTTTTGGTTTCCTTTTTGATTTCTTCTCTAACCCGCTAGTTGTTCAGAAGCGTGTTGTTTTATTTCCACAGATGTGTGAAATCTCCAGTTTTCCCCTCTAGTTTCATAGCACTGTGATCAGAAAATATGCTTGATAGGATTTCAGCCATCTTAACTCTTTAAGGTTCGTCTGCTGCCCCACACACGCCCTGTCCGGGGGCATTTCACCTGTGCTCGGGGAGAATGTGCGTCCTGCCATGTGCGGTGGGCGTGTTAAGCCACATGTGCGGGTCTAGCTGGCCCTCAGGGCCCCTGTCGCCGGCTTGGTGGCACAGCTGCAGCGCAGCCCCTTCTGAGGCGTCTGCTCTGCCCCCAGACAGCCGTCACTTGCCCCTCACAGGGCCCCTGCGGCCAGCATCACTCCTCAGCACTCACATCCTTTGCCTTCCATTAGAGAAGATGATTTTGAAGCCAGAACCCCATAGCCAGCCAAAATAGCCTTCTGGTGTCGGGGGAAGGTGACACCTTTTCAGGAATCAGAAAACTGTGACCTGCGGATTCCTTCCGGAAGGAAACAGGCGCACTTCAGCAGCACGAGCGTGTCCTCGGAGCCAAACACACAGCCTCACTGTTGGCGCCCCCGAGGGAGAGGGGAAGAGTAGAGAGTATTTTAAGAAATAATAGCTGACAATTTCCCAAATTTGATTGAAGACGTGAACCTACAGATCCAAGAAGCTCAGCCAGCTCCAGCTACGATGAGCTCAGCCCACAGGACACACTGTACTAACCCTAACCCCATCCTCAAGGACCAGAGACCGAGGCAGGGTCTTCAAGGTGGCACAAGGGCCCCTCAGAGGCAGAGCCCCTCGGTGGCCTTGTCACTGCCTGCGCGTCGGAAATCCACGTTCAGTTCTCATTCAGCGACGTCTGTGGGCTGAGTGTGGTCTCCGGCCTGCCGTGGGGAAGGAAGCCGGCATAGGCAAGCTACCCCAGGGGGCTCCCAAGCCAGAGCTTCTGGGAGAGGCCCCACCGGGGGAGCCCGGAGCCGGCTCAGGGCTCACCACAGTCTGGCACCCTCCAGGCGCACATCTGCCCAGGGAGGCAGCTCGGAGCTCACACACAGCATCCCGACCTGGGAGGCTCCACCCCTCCCTCCCTCCTCTCTGCTCTGCTGTGTGTCTGGGGGTCAGACACGCCCCTCTCTGGTCGCGCTCCACTTTGTGTGGAGCATCCATGTATCCTCCGTCTCTTCCCTCAGCTCTGTAGTGGTGCCGTTTGTAAGTTCCGCGAGCCCAGAAGGCTTTGTTTTCGCAGCCCAGTTGTGTGCTTCCATCAGGAGCGTCTCCAGGTGCTGACGTTAATCACACGGGTGGTGCCGGGTCCTGCCTCTGTAGATGGTTCCGCCAGGCTTCTCCTTCTCTGTGCCTGTTTGTTCTGGTTTGTGCTTCTACTTCCTTAAGCACCTGGTGACTTGGAGCGTCCTCTCGCTTCCGAGAGTCAGGCCTCAAAAAGATGGCTGAGCGCCTGTGCCCGGCAGAGAGCCAGGTCCCTGGGGAGTCGTGGCCCTGGACCCCGTGCTGCACCTGGGGGCCAGTGTCCCAGAGAAGGATCGACACGGGGCTGGCAGAGTTAAGACAGGCGGGCGCAGCCCCGTGGGACCATGGGAGGCTGGAGAAAAGCCCAGGACGAGCCCCAAGCTCTGATAGGCGTTGTTAAGGCTCCTGTCCCATTGGCTTGGGTGGGAAATGGAAGAAGAGGAAGAGGAGATATGCCTCCACCTTTGGGTGTTTTGTGATTGAAGCACCAACTACGATCGACACACACCCCACGCATTCACGTGCACGCACACCACACCCCCGGTGGGACGACCTCTCGCGTCCTCAGCGGGCTGTGGAAGCCGGAAGCCGCCTCACAGCCCGCTGCTTGTGTTCCAGGTGGTCCAACTGATGCCTCTGCCGTGCCCGCCGGGCCTGTCGCGGCTGGAGAGTTCCTGTGATCTGGGACGTGGACGTGAAGTCGGCACGTCTCACTCACGTGCCAGCACTGACGTGATGACGCATCGTGTGTCCCCATCAGCGACATAGTACAGCACGTGACGGAAGCTGCATGGCGTGTTTCCCTCCTTCCCACAGCAGCAGCAGAGCCAGAGGACCCTCGTGAGAACGCAGCTGCTGTCGCCCCAGCGTCCCCGTGGCTCCACCCCTGAGGGCCCACCTTTGATTAGGGGTTGTAAGTTGGAGACCCCACGAGGTGGGCCTCAGGGAGAGAGGAAGTTACCCTCCTGCGCCAGGCGGGGTAATCTAGCGCACCTGGAGAGACGCCTGCAGCCAGTGACGGGAGTGCCCCCTTGAGTGCCGCCCTTGAACCCATCCCACCTGGGCTGAAACACGGGGTCCCAGCCCCTGCTTTCTCCTGGTGGTGGCCCAGGCTCCAGCCCCAGGCGCTCTCGTCCAGGTTTCTGGCACAGACACAGCTTCGGACGGTTGGATTCCTCATTTAAATTGTCAAAAGTGCCACTGGGTCTGGAGGTCTGGGTCTCCCGCTGGTGCGTGGAGATGACAGGCCTGCAGTCACCTCTGCCTGTGGGTGCACAGCCTGCCACCTCCAGTCGGCGTGGCACCTGGGGGCGGGTGCCCCGCTCCGTTCCACACCGACTGGGTGTGGGGCCCCTCTGAGTGCCTGTTTGTGACCTGTTGCCAAATACAAACGTTCATCTGCTGTCAGCGATGAGCACGTGTGGCTGTTTTCCTCCTGCTTTCTGTCCGGGCCTGGCGTCCCAGTCGCAGACCTGGAAGGCACCAGGCGTCCCAGGTACTAGCTGGGGTCTGGCTGGGCTGCCCACGGGCCCTGGGCCACCCCTGCCCCCCACGTGGCTCCTCTGGTGTTACCATCGGTGGGTGGGTTTGCTCGGGGCAGGGCTTTGCGACTTGTGGCCCGTGTGCGCCCTGGAAGGGCCGCGAGTGGCACTGCTTGTCCGTGTGCTGCTGTCGCTGCGACACGCGGCGGAGCTCCCCTGCCCGGGCCTTCCTCAGTCCAGCTTCCAGCCGCAGCCCCACGCAGGCACAGTGAAAACAGTCGCAGTGTTGTTGCTGAGCTGCCAGTGGCTCCTGGGGGCCCGCCAGAGCAGGCAGAGGCCTCTGCACAGGGCACCACTGCACCCACTGCGTGTCCTTGATGGGTGCCAGGCTTGCGGCAGCACAGGGGCAGGGCAGGGAGGGAAGACCCACCCAGGCCACCAGCCGCAGCCCCATCACAGGCTCCTCCCTGTCCCCGTCCCCCTGGGGGAGTCATCCCCCTGCTGCCCGGAGCTGGCAGAGCACCTGCTGTAGCACCTGCTCCCCGCGAGCCGCCACCACATGCCAGCATCTTCCCCGGGGACTGGGCACGGGAGGGGCCCCACATGGCCCACGCTGCCTGGGCATTCACGGCAGGAGTGACCTCAGGTCCGTGTCACAGAAAGGGAAGGAGGAGGGGACGCTGCAGGCCGGCAGCGGTGCTCAAGTTTCACAGGAGGTGCGTGCTTCTGAGGTGCTGGTCCAGGGTTCGGTGCCTCACGCGGTCTCTAGGCCTCGGTGCCCAAGAGGTTGGACTTCTCTTCTTCTTCTGAACTGCGTGTCATTTGAAATCCCAAGTTCCCTCAGCACCTGTCACTTAGGAAGGAAAGTAAGCCGTCAGCCGCGTTTCCTTACCACCACACAGGAGCAGAGAGACGCAAAAGGAAGAGGGCATGTGAGTGTGTGTGTGAGTGTGTGTCCTGTGGGCCCCGATGACCATGACGTTGTCAGGCCGCCGTGCGGCCATCCCTCAGCAGAAACGGGACACCTCGTGCCCCAGCTGAGCTGCAGCCCCGTGGGGAGGCCCCTCGCCCAGCAGCGTGTGGTCCTGTTTGCTGCCTGTCGTGCTCTGCGGCCTGACCCGCCACAGGCCAGCTGCTCACCTGTCGTTTTGGCGAAAGCTGATGCTGGCCTTTCTGTCTCAGCCTGCGTCTCCCAGGGGCCCTGGCGGCTCCGTGTGAAGCAGGAGCCAGGCAAGGGCGGGCGAGCCCTGCGGGCCTGGCCCTGTGGCGCAAGTCAGGTGATGACGAAAACGGGCCGGCAACTGGCGGGCATCGCGGCTCCTCTCCCCCTGTGCTGAGCCAGACGCACCCACAGCCCCCAGGCAACAGGAAACGTCACTCACCCGGATCCCTGCAGTCTGTGACGTCCAAGGCCACGTGGTCTGGGTCGTGTGCCCTGCGGCCTGTCTGCCCCTTCGCCTGCAGCTGCGAGCTCAGTGGCTGGGCCTGGGCGGCCCCACCCCACCCTGTGAACCAGACACCCATCCCTCGCCCTCCCAGGCAATCGTGGCGCCCAGGCACTGGATTCAGGAACACCCCGGGAGTGGAGGAAAGGCAGGGTGCAGGGGCCCAGGAGCCCCGCGGTCGTGTGGAGGAGGCAGGGGATGAGGGCCACTCGTCCTGTTGGCCACAGCACACTGATGTGGCACTGGTGTTCAAGACCATGCTGCTCCCCCAGGTCCTGTCCACCCACAGCTTGTCCTGGGGCAGAGTAGACAGGAAGACGGGCCCAGGGCCTCGCGGTGTGTGTGCGGAGAGGCCAGAGGGACTGGATGTGGGCCTGATCCTGTGGGCACAGAGCCGCATGGGGAGCAGGTAGCCTCCAAGTCCGATCCACAGCCCTGGGGCCTGGAGCCCCAGCCACCACATGAGGGGCGTGGTCTGTGTGTGGCTCCCCTCGGGTGCAGCCCACAGGCCCACCAAAGGCAGTGAGGGCACCGGCAGGTGAACCTGGAACCATCTGGCCATGGGACAGAGCTGGGCCTGAGAAGCCCTCCCAGCCACTGCAGCTCCTCCAGGCCCCACACCCAGTGGCCGGAAGCATGCAGGCTGCAAAACACTCAGGCCGAGCCACCCTCTCGGCAGCCCCTTACCCAGGCCCAGGGCCCTCCTTGTCCACCTGTGTGGGGCTCGCTGCTGGGGTGCCCCTGCGCCCAGGGTCCTTGCATTCAGACCCCACAGCAGCATCCTCCTGGTCAGCACCCGCTCATGCCATCTGGCCTGGCAGAACCACAGCTGGGACCTCCGTCGTCTGCCAAGTAACATCACACATTCTAGAGGCAGATGGGGGCACAGTGGCAAGGCTGCCCCCTTCGACCCCCACCCCCTCCTCACAGGCCCCCTCAGACACCACCGGAGGGGGACAGGCCCAGAACTCAGCTCCCCACCTGGCCCAGCCCCCGGCCCAGCCGTGGGACTTTGGAAAGAGCCCCCAGTCAATGAGTCCATGACACTTGGGGCTCAGCTCCAAGGGGACAGTGGGAACCCAGGTCGCCAGGCCTCCTAGAGTGCCTGTGCTCCTGGACCCAGCCCTGTCCAGGCCTCCCCTCTGGTGGCACTGGCCACTGAGCTGCAGGGACAACAGGGACTTTGGCAAAAGGGGGGTGGAGTCAGTGCATGGGGCCTGTGCCGGGGGCCTACCTCGGACGGAGCTGCCTCCCTGCCGACCCCTTGTGGGGACCCCTCCACAGCCCAGCAGACTCGAAGGAAGGGCTTGCTGCAGGAAAGAGGTTCGTGCGCCAGAGGGCCTGGGGCTCCGACAGAAAGGCCTGGCAAAGCCTGCCCGCCTGCAGCCCACACCCACTCTCCATGCGTCTCTGAGGCCACACAACGTTTCTTTGGTGACATCCGTTTTCATTCTAATGTCATTATTCATGAGTGTGTCCACACGAGTCTTATCCTGGTTGTTTAGCTCAGCCTAAAGCTCAGATTTTAGAACAAAAACACCTTCAGCCACTCCATGGTTTCTGGACCTCTTCAGTCCTCTCCGGCTCGTTCACGTTCATCAAGCAGCTTGCGTGTGCTCGGCGCTGGCGTGACCAGGAGGGACAGTGCCCGGCCCCCTGCTGCCCCGTGCATCCAGACCTCGCCGAGGCCCGAGCCCGGGTCCAGACGCACCGCAGGGCTGAGTCTCATGGGATGACTTGCAGAAACCATCCAGGGGCCAGCGCATCAGCCACTGCAGGCCCACTACCGCTCCTCAGCCCTACTGTGCGCACCATGTTCGAGGGCGTTCATCCGTACACGATCACCGAGCACCTCGTCATGCACACCGGGCAGTGCTTTCTTTCCTTTCACACCTAGGTCAGGGACAGCCTCTGCCTTCACTGTTACCGAAAACCCCGAAGTCTAAGGAGAGAAGGTCCTCCCACAAAGGCACTGAGTTCTGAGCAGCAGCTGACGTGCAGTGACCCCCAGGAGCACCGAGGGGAGACAGTCGGCGTTTCCTGCCGTCGCTGGGGCCATTCCCCAACAAGCAGGAGCAGGCCTGAAACTCCGCCTCCGCCCCCTGGCAGAGCAGCAGATGCCGGGCTGCTGTGTCCCCACGGCCCCCCAGGCCACATGGAGTCAGCAGGGTGAGCAGGACCAGGCCGGGCAGGCTCCGGCAGAGGCGTGCGTGGCCAGCCCGTCACCCCTGGGGTGACCGAGCCCTGGTGCTCGGCTCCTGGAGGGCTCCCAGGTGGAGGTGCTGCAGCTTGCAGGGCAACGGCAGCTTGTCATTTGGGATGCTGAGCTGCGAGGTGGCAGAGGGCCTTTCCGAGGCCCCACAGCAGCAGCAGCGTAGATGTGGGGCCAGGAGGCCACTGCCACATCCCTCCTCTCAGCAGGCCCCTGCCTGGCCAGGAAGGCAGAGCCCGATAAAGACAAGGGAGGAAATGAGAAAATGACCATCCACACACACTGTGGAATTGTTAGAGCTTCCCGTAGCCTTAGACAACCGATCAGCCCCAAGCACAGCTGATTCCAGAATAAACACAGGTGGGACCATCCAGGTCTGTGCGCTGGGTTTTCCAGGTGCACTCGGAGAAGTTCCGTTGGCCCCCAGGGTGCAGCCTTGTAGACACAGTGCGACCCCAGCTGGTTAGTGACACGTGTGGCCGTGGGCACCTGAGGACCACGCCGGGGTAACAGTCGTTCCCCAGGGTTCCGGCAGAGGACGGGGTCCCTTGGGCCCTGTCCACTCTTCCTGCACCCCTGGGATCCTACCCACCCAGGCCCCGACTGACAGCGGGGACGCACAGGGTGGGCTGCGGGCTCTGAATGGCCACCGTGCTCACAGCTTTCATCTGTCGAAGGCACCCAGGCTTGCACACCGTTTCCCGGGAGACCCTCACAAGCGGATGGGGACACTTGGCTTTGTTCCCTGAGCACGGCTGTGGTAGGAGCTAGGACAACGTCTGGGTCCTGGCTCAGCCAGGGAGGTAGACGTGGGAGCACGAGTGACCTGAGGGAAGGCACAGACCCCTCGGCCCCCTCAGCTGTCCCGTGTCC
The DNA here is from genome assembly GCA_004024845.1 of Tonatia bakeri. Classification (NCBI taxonomy): domain Eukaryota; kingdom Metazoa; phylum Chordata; class Mammalia; order Chiroptera; family Phyllostomidae; genus Tonatia; species Tonatia bakeri. The sequence goes on along the minus strand of PVIA01006001.1, from coordinate 77,098 downwards.
TTCTGGTCCCTGCAGACTGCCCTTCTGTGCCTCCACCCGGCCCCTGTGGAGAAGACACGGCCGGGCCTCTGCCAGGTCAGTCCCAGCCACGGGTCAGACTTGCAGGGTGCCTCCCAGGCTCCCGGCGGGCCCTCGGGACCGGCAGCCCCAGTGGAAGGGGGCAGTTCCCAGAGGGTGGGGTCTGCACGGTGCAAGAACAGGGTCCCGTGAGTTCGTGGGCCAGGGAGCCAGGACAACAGGCCGAGCATGGGGACTGAGGGTGGGTGTGTCCAGCCCTCCCAGTGCCCACCCGAGCGGCCCCACGGGGCACAACCACATGTTCGTTTGCTGCGCTGTCCACAGGAAGCCCAGGCCACTGCCGGCTGCAGCAACAACTGCCTTCTGAGCTGGGTGTGGCGTCAGGGCCTGGGGCCCCACCGGAGCGGTGACTCAGCTGGAGGTGGCCGACAGCAGCCTGCTACGCCCGAGTTTGCGCCTCATCTCAGGGGCCGTGTGCGGTCCAGAGGATGCGCACAGAGGAGGCGGCTGTGGCCCCAGGGAGGCCGGATGTTGGGCCACGCACGCCAGGGGCCTGCCAGGAGGATTGCACCTCGGCCGCACCCCACCCAGACACTGAGGAGGCCGAGGGGCTCATTAAGGGAAGTCTGACTTCTCCCGCAGGCAGTCAGGGTCCTTGAGGAGATGCCCCCCACCCGGCTTTGTGCTCCTGCACGTCGCCCTCCGTCCCACAGAGGCCCGAGCGGCCGAGTCCAGCCTGGGCAGGCGCTGAGCAGGCCCGCGTGCTGCCCACCCTCCATCTGTGCCCACCCTGGGCTCACGGAGCATATGCTGCCTGTTGCTCACTGACCATCTGTTTCGGAGCTGATGAAGTGTCCCTGTTACCGTGGTGACAGAGCCCTTGATTGGCGGTGGCACCACAAACATTCCCTACTCAGGTTTCACTTTTATCTGTGCTCTGGAATGGGGCTGGGGAGGGGGATGAAGGGCTGGGGGAGGGGGTGGGGCTGCAGCAGGGGTGGGGGCAGCCTCCCTCCACTCCTTCCTGCTCCCTGTTCTGCTGCCCTGACCAGGTACAGAAGGGAGTTCCTCAGACAAATCAGAGCACCGTGTGGGCGCTTATTTTCATCTGCCTGGCCCATGACTCCAGGGGAACCTTCCAGAATTCCAGGCTGGTGTCTGAGGCTGAGCCTCTGTCTTGGGACTCTCTGTGCACCCCGTGCTGCTTGAGGAGCTGTCTGGGCCCTGACAGGGGTACCCATCCCAGGGCCTCCGGGAGGCTCCCTGGCCAGGCAGCCCCAGGAGGCTGTGTCTGCAGCTCACTCGGAGAGGCCTGAAGGGCGTCAGGCGTCCCCAGCCATCCCCAAAGGAGACAGAGGGAGTCCTGTGAGCTGCGCTGTCAGCACAGGTGGCAGAGGCCGGCCCTCCGTGCATCTGGGGCAAAACTGAGCCTTTGTTATTAGGGACGGGGGGGTGAGCCCTAAATTGAGTGACTCAAAGTCTGGATTCTGTTCATCCCACTAATTGTCCATCTGGTAGCCCGGGTGAGGGAGGGGCTGCGGCTACAGGAGGGACGCATGTCTGAGGCTCTGCTGGTGGCTCTGGGGAGACTCATCCCTGCACACGGAGGCCTATGGAGCCTGGAGCTGTGTGCACAGGGACGTGGCAGGACGGTCCCCTCTCAGAAAGAAGGGCACCAGCCATACTGTGCACTGTCTGTGGGGCTGGGCACGCCCACGTCCAGGGTTTGTGTGGGCCCCTCAGCCTGCATGAGGCCACCCCCGGGCCTGGGCACAGTGAGCAACTTGGGCCACCTGGGCACCTGCCGTGTTCCACGGCCCCCGGGAAGCCAGAGCCCCTGGATCGTTCCATGCGGACCCACCGACACGTCACCCTGCCTGCAGCCTGTCCCACAGGCCCGAGGGAAGGCTGGCCACCCCACACTTGGCACTAGTGGATGGTGCCAGCCCCCAGGATTCCTCCCCATCCACTTTACAGGCCGGTTTGCACTTCAGAACGTGGCCTCACCCAGTCACGGGGTGCTGCCACTGCAGCCTGGGCCCTCCCGCGTCTGGTAGGACGCCGAGCTTCGTGGAGCAGGCACCTTGCGCCTGACTGAGTGGCACTGCCCTGTGCCCATCATCGCCACACCTCACGCGCCTGAGCAGAGCCGTGTGAGGGAGACGGAAATCGGACTCCAGACGCGCCGTGGGGCGTGTGCTCACGAACACCCAGTGGAACACCAGGTCTCACCCACAGCAAAGCTCCTGCCGTCCGTGCACTGAGGGTCCAGCGGGCTCCCTCCCCCGCCCTCATCTGCACCTAGTTCCTGACAGGCGCACACACAGGGCGTGTCTCCTGCTGCTTGGGTGAAGAGAGGCAACCGTCGACCAGGGTCCGTTCCAGTGGTGTCCGAGCCACCCCAGCGAGCACCATGTTACGGAGCCAGCGTGACAGCGACTCAGGTCGGCAGAGAGAAGGCTGTCCGCCCACTGGACATCAGGGCAGCTACACACAGAGCCTGCCTTGGTCCCGGGCAGTGGGCCCACACGTGCCGGCAGGGCTGTGGACCGAGCAGGAGCACTGGTGCGAATCGCCACCTAACCGAACATGAGAGAACCAGTGCGAGCGCCCGGGCGGGTTCCGCTGGACGCTGGACGAGATGCAACGCCCGTTCTGTTGTTAAAAAGCTCCCAACAACTTAGAAGCCGAAGGCACCATCCTGGGTGATCTCTCTGGCCCTGCGGCCCAGCACCACGGCGGGCGGGGGCAGCGGGGACACACCACACTCACCACCCCATGCTCCTTCGCCACCCCCACCCTCAACCCAGCCTTACTTCCTTCCCACCGACTGGCCTGCATCCTCTCTCTGGAGCGAGGCAGGCATGGGGCGGGTGTGGGGCAGGGGGCCTCCAGCTCTGCTGCAGGGTCGACCTGCAGCCCTCAGCACTGCGTCAGCGGGTCTCAGGCTACACAGGACCACAGCCCTGGGCACCCCCCAGACCTCAGGCAGGTGGGCCTGAGAAACCGCCTTATAGCAAGTTCCCAGGAGTCACTGGTGCTGCTGGCCAGGGACCAGGCTCCGGGGACCCAGGACACGTGCTCGTGCGACTCTGTGGCACCTGAGAGCTCGTGGAAGGCCTGGGGCCACCTCAGCCCTGTAATAGCCTGGAGGGCGGACAGCACATGTCACAGGGCAGACCAGCTGCTCAGACCTGTGTGTGTGTGTGTGTGTGTGTGTGTGTGTGTGTGTCTGCACGTGTGCACACGTGTGTGCCTTACTGGGGGCCCTGGTCCGGGAGGCCAGCTCCTGCCCACATGGCCCCCACCCTCGCAAGCATGTAGACAACACAGCTGAACACCTTGGAAGCCCTTCCTCCCCCATCGGGGACCCAGCCCAATGTCAGCAGCCACTCTCGGGAGCCTGTTCCTGCCCCATGGCCTCTGGGCAAGCAGGCTGCTCCCAGTGTCTGACCGCACGGGGACGAGGAGCGCGAGAGAGGGGCCAGGCTCTGTGGATGCCCTGAGCCTAAGGTGCCATCCCTGTGCCCAGTGCTGCTGCTCGTTCTGGCGCACCAGGGTGACCTCCCCCCGACTGGCAGGTAAGGGATCGGCCAGGCTCATTCTCCAGCAGGTTGTGCCTGCCATGTCCCATGTAGCAGCTCTGGTTCCAGCCCTGGTTCTGGTTCTGGGAGCACAGTTAGCACCACGTCGGTGTCACAAATCCATTTCCAGCCGAGGAGGCTCCACACCCACCCTGCCCGCCTCCCCGTGGGTCGTCGCCACGCCACAGATGGCCTGCCGGCGCAAGAGGCAACACCCAGGCCCCGTCTGCATGGAGGGACGGGCAGCCCGGCACTCTGCCCGGCACGTGGGAAGGCCCCAGTGAGCATCAGTGAGCACACACCTCTTGCCACAAGTCCAGTTCCTGTTTTCACAACCAACATGTCCCTGTTGGTCTTTCCGCCGTACCAGCCACGTGTCTGGCCCTTGGTCCATCTTCCTGTTGTGCCTGGAGTGTCCCCCTTGGTTCAGCCAGATCCACCAGTTTCACCCACAATAGCCAGGTCCTAGAAGAATGGCCATCTCAGCAAGTGGGCGGGTTCCCCACAGAACAGGAAGTCCTGAGACAGGGTGCCCGGGGGATGTCAGCGTTCACTGGTGACAGGGTGTGGGTGAGCATCTGTCCTCACAGTCACAATATGGCTGCAACAGCCCCAGCGATCATGCGTTCATGTGAGCCCTCAAACCCAGAAGGAAAGAAATGTGAAAATGCCCACTGGGAGGAATCAGCAAAGAAAGGTCTCAGCGGGGAGGAGCAGCTTTCTCCAACCCCCGTGAACCCACCCCAGCCCATCCCTTTGGTGGGTGGGATCTGTGTGGATCCACCCAGGGAGGGGGGAGCAGGGGAGATGGGGGTGCCAGGTACCTTGCCAGCTTCATGGGCAGCAAAGCTGAGACTGAAAGAGGTGAACTGAGCGCCATCTGAACCATTTGTCTAAAGCAAACAATACGGAACATGGATCTCAAATCATCATAAGTAGTTGACCAGGTGGGCAAAGGGAAGTTTGCTTCTGGAGACCATTCCCATCCCTGGCCTCTCTGGACCAGGTTGCCAACAGCTGTCCCAGAGGTCGCCCCACCCCTCTCAGCTCTTCAGACCAGCGGAGACGGGAATCACACCCAGGCACGCACGTCCAACGGGGGTCGGGGGCACCATGCCCCACGGGTCAGGCCTGAGGAGGGCCGTGCTGGGAGCCCGAGGCATGCAGAGCTCTGACCCAGGCTGGAAACTATCCCCCTTGTCCTGCGTGCTCCCTGCGGAGGGGTGTGGGCCTGCCGTGAGGGGCACCAAGCACCCGCTGCTCATGGCTGTGAGGACAGGGGCGTCCACTCGCTGTGTCACTAGCAGAAGAGGAGGCAGCTTTCTCTGCATTTCTCCTGGGCCTCGTGCTGAAGCAGGACGCTGACTGACAGCCTGGGGCTGTGAGTGGGAACAGTCCAGGCCCCTGGGAGTCTTGTGTCCCAGACCGGAGGCTGGGGAAGAAATGGCGAGAGGTCTGGGGTAGACAGCAACCCCAAGAGGTGTATCCCCCAAGGGTGACAAGGCTGGACGCTGGGTTCTGGAAAACGTCAGCCTCTGGGTGAAGGTGGAGAGAGAGGAACGCTGTTTCTGATACAACGCAGGGGAGAAGACAGACAGAGGAGCCCTTGGACACACATCTCCCATTACCCTGCCTCCAGCTGGGCCGCGTGGCCAGGGCTCCACGTGTGCAGGGGCCTGGGCGCCACCTGCCTGCTGTGTGGGGCTGGCCCAGCCCAGCCCACCCTTACTTTGCCCCCGTGGATGCTGACAGTCTGCTGTGGAAGCTTCCTTCCCTCCTTTCTTGCTTTTGCAAAAGTGAACATGTGAGTGTAGAGATACTGAGGGACCCCAAACACTGCCCAGCCCACCCTCTGGACCCAGAGGCGGGGCGGATCCAGGGCAGATGGAAGCCACTCCTCGTCCCAAGCACCCAGGGCCCGTGGCCGGCAGTGTTAGTTATGCTAAGCTTCTTAGCCAAGCAGCCATTAAAGGTATGAAACTGTTAAACACGTACAAGTCCCTTGTACCAAATGGCAAGCAATGATGGGAAGCTGACAGCTTGCTGCACAATTTAATCTATGAAACATGCATGAATCCATCAGACAGGAGGGGTCGCCACCCCACGTGCGGGAGGGGCATGGGGCTGCGGGCTCGGGTCTGCCAAGTGCGGGGACCTGACGCAGAAGTGCGGGTGCGCCGGGGGCCCCGGAGCAGCCGCGAGCAGACACAGCTGGAAGTGCTGAGTCGTGCTCTGAGGAAAACAGTGCACGACTTGGCATTCCTAAGTGCCCGGCACATGGAAGGCACCTAACAAACACGTGTTGAAGGGCTGGGAAAGTGATGGACCGTGTGCGTTCTGGTGTGGCTTGTATCATCATCTATATAATCACAGAAATCCAGAATGCACGGCAACACCAGCCAAGCCACGAGAGGCCCAGCCTTCCCTGCCCCGTGCTGCCACTGTCGCAGCCAGCAGTGCCTGCTCCCACGACGCGGGTGAGAAGCACCAGCCACAGGGACATGGCGGGGCATCCAGAGGCACGTCCCCGGGGCTCTGACCAGGGCGCCTCCTCAGCCTCTCTCAGCCTCTGAACTGGTGGCTGGGGCGACAGTGCTGGGCCGGGGATCGCCCCGAAGTGGGGGCGGTGGAAGGGGTGACAGGACAGGGGAGTCTGGGAAGACAGGTATCCCCATGAGAAGGGTAGGGGTGACCTTGGGATGCACGGAACAGCTCAGAAGTTGCCCCTGCAGGGGGTAGTTGAGGGGCTGGTCGCTCACATGGTAAATATACCTGAGCCCTGGCTGGTGTGGTAAATATACCTGAGCACTGGCCTGTGAACCAAAAGGTCGCTGATTCCATTCCTAGTCAGGGCACAGGCCTGGGTTGCGGGCTGGGTCCCCAGTAGGGGGCATATGAGAGGCAACTAATTGATGTTTCTCTCCCTCTCTTTCTCTCTCCTTTCCCCTCTCTCTAAAAATAAATAAATAAAATCTTAAAAAGAAAACACACCCGAGACAGGGAAGTGGGCCCGTGAGCACCTTGCCCGGAGCAGCTTGTTCTACAATGGTCCGTGGCCCAGAGGAGCATCTGTGCTGGGCATTCCTCCCCGCTGGACACGGGGCCATGTTCTCAGCTCTCCCCGTCTCCCTGAAATACAGAGCAACAGGCCAGCGGCCACTCGGGCCAGGGAAGCCTGTGCCCATCACGCCAAGCACAGCCTGTCTGGCCACCAACCACCGGGCAGTCGCAGCAGCCACTTCGACCCACAGGAAAGGCCAGGAGTTCCCCGAGGTTTCCGGGAGGAACCATGAAGGTGCAGAGGCCGGTCTCAGAAATCCTGCAAAGAAAAGAAATCCCAATGGCACATTCAGACGTCACAGAGAATTTTGACAACAGCTTTTAAAACGTTTAGGAACAAGTTCTGGAATTTTAACGTGGTCAGAGGGCTGGAGTGGAACCTGCAGCCAGAGCCCCAGGAGGACAGACCGGGACTTCTAAAGAGAAGCCTGAGCCTGGGCTCTGTCTTCAGGACACTGTGCTGCATCCTTTACGAGGTCGTTTACAGTGGTGTGACTCCCACACGGTCGAGTGCATAGCTCCGTGTGGTTTTCCATCTGCTGCCCGTGTCCCTGTCACAGGGACACAGGAAGTTCTCAGCACCCCAGAATCCTGGCCACACTTTTTATAAAGTAGGTAGAAAAACCTAAATGAGCTGAGAAACTACTCTCCCTGGCATGAGGGTTTTAAATGGCCTACGTGTGCAGTGTCACCAGCAAACTCTGTGGGAAGCCACTGTGGTGCCACACGAGGGTGGGGAGGAGGACACGGCTCAGAGACTCAGTCACAAGCTCCACCTCTGGGGTGTGCGCTCCCGAAGCCCACCCAGGCAAATGGGCACACACACATGCATTTGCACGCATGCACACACACTGCCCCCACAGCCATGCACACTGCCTCCCCCAGGGTGGGGGCTGCTGCGGGCGCTGGAGCAGAGTGGGCAGGCGGGCACAGGCTGGAGACAGAGCCAAGGGGCCACACACTCAGTCCTGCAGCCACTGCTCCCCAGGCCCTCCTCCGCCTGCCCACACCCAGTCTGTGCAGCGGCGCATATGGCTGGGCGTCCCGGGTGTGTGTTTACGTGCTGACTGGGTGATGCGCAGGAAGACAGTGTGCTTGGCACTCCCACAGACATTTACGAGCACCTGCTGGGCACGAAGTCGGTGTGCGCGGTGCTGGGCAGGGGTGGGGGGTGATGAGACGGGCGTCCTCACCAAGGCCTGAAGGGCGGGTGGTCAGCGGCTACAGCACCACAGCCGGCCAGGAACCTGCTCCCCTGCCTCTGTGCCGGGGGACGGGCTGCCTCCCTGCTGGGACCCGGGGAAGGACCAGGATCCGCATGCGGGGCCTGGAACTCATGGGGGTCCAGAGTCCGGGTGGGATGCAGCAGACGAACGGGGTCACTCAGGGTCAGGAACCCGCTCTCCCTCCCTTCCAACAGCATGACGTGTGGGATTTTTCTGGCCAAAGGACAGGCTCAGCCCCAGTGGCCAGGGGCCCTAGTGGACCAGCCAGGCCTTCACGGAGACAGCCCCACCCCCTCCCGAGTCCCAACCCCAGCAGAGAGGCCCGGCTGCAGGGATCACGGGAGAGAACAAATGGGGAGGTGACAGCTAGCAGGTGTGCGAGGACCCTCGGCACAGCCCCAGGGAAGCCCCTGCAGGGCCCCCTCTAGGTCCGTTCTCAGGGCTGGAGGGGAAGAGGCCCCTTTAAATGGCGAATAAGTCGTTTTTGAGCCCTGCAGGAGGCCCAGGCCTCACCCACAGGGTATGCAGAGCCCCACCCCCACCCATCCCCCCTCTGGGGCTCTGCCCTCTTCAGCCCAGCGGGCGGCAGTCTCCAGAGGCCATCTGTCCCCCCCCCACCACAGGTGCCCTGCAGGCTGGTCCATCTGCCCCCGGAGCAATAAGCTGAGCCATCAACACTTGGCTGAGAAAGGGAGATTCTCACCTTCTCCCTCCCTCAGCCACAAATGCCCCCACCCCCGCCCCAGGGAAGCCGAGATCAAAGCGCCAGGGGCCTCCCCCAGCCCGAAACCACCCAGGACAGGAGTTCACAGCCCCAGGCGTCGGCCACTGGGTGGAGAGAGGCCACCTGTGAAGGTGGCTGAGTGTGAACTTCCAGACGGTGGCCCCAGCCTTGGGGCGGGCTGCCCTGCACTACAGAGGTTTGTGGAATCTGCATCCCAGCGGGTCCTTGCTGCACCGGACGCCCCTCCTCTGAAGGGCCCCCCAGCTGGGCTAGGAGCTGCAGGGGGCTGCTCTGGGGGCTCCGAGGGCTGGGCTGCAGCGTCACTTTGCCAGAAGGAGCCAGAACTGGAAAAATGGAGAGGGCAGGGGGCGGGGGCAATGTGGAGAAGGAGGCTCCCCAGACACATCAACACAGGGCTTCTGTGCACAACCCTTTTCCGGAACTCTTCCTGCTCAGCTGGCTGTATCAACTGGAGCAACCACACTGTGCCCTTGCGTGTCCCTGAGTGCCCCGGTCTAAGTGGAGTGAGCGCCCAGAGCCCGAGGGGCCGCCTGGGCTCCGCCAGGGTGGGTCCGGTGGCCGCACACAGGCGGGCTCATACGCTGGGCACGGTGTGGGCGGGGCAGCCTCTGTCAGGGATGCCGACTCACCTGAAGTGACCCGGACAGAGTCTGCTGTCTCCTGTGAACTCAGGCAGTGTGTTGCAGGGACAGCTGAGTGGCTGGGTCTCCGGTCGCTCAAGATGCCCGCCTCTGTCCCTCACTGGGTCCGGGCCTGGCCAACTGGCTCCAGCCCTGTGAAGGTGCCCCTCCAGGAGCAGCTGGACGTTCGTCCCCAGGAGCTGTCTCAGGAGTAGCTGGCGTGTGTGCTGACACAGTGAGGTGGCTGTCAACAGAAACCCTTCCTGGAACAGACGCTTTTCTGTCCAGAGTTTGCCAGCGGGAGACATGCGTCCAGAGGACTCTGGCTTCTAACCGTGGGGCTGCGGCCGGACTTGGGACTACATCCCACGCCATCCGTCCCGGCTCACCAGGCATCCAGGGGGTTGACAGAGCTTCCCGCTGCGTCTGCCCTGAGCGGGGACGGAGTGCCTCGTGCAGAGGGGCCCCACTGCAGCATGAGCCCGGGGCTGGACTTAGGGTGCCTGAGGCCCGCTGGCACGTCCCGCAGCACCCACCCCAGGCCCAGGACACACTGAGCCGTCTCAGAAGAGACGTCGGGGTGCTCACAGTAGGTTTTGGCGAGCTGTTCGTGCAGCACGTGAAGGGAAGGGTTAACAGCGTGAGGCGGCTGCCCTGGGCCCTGGGCCGATTCCATCAGGAGAGGTGCCGCTGGGAGAGTGGGCCTCGACCAAGACACAGCTGTCCCTCCTGCCGACATGAGGCCCCTCCTCCTCCCCTGTGTCCTCCCCAGCAGCTGTCAGGCGGCCGCGCCTTTGGTCCCTGTGCCCAGCGAGCCAGATTCAAACAGGTGGTCCATGCAGGTTAAGAAGTCCCCTATTCAGTCTCCCTTCCCTCGTCTGGGGAGGACAGAGCTCCTCGCTCGGGCAGGGAGCTGCCTCTCCTTCCTGCCTTTGTGCTCGCCCCTCCCCCATGGGAAGGCCAGCACCGCTGGAGTGTGACTGGTGTGCCCAGTCCTCCCAGGGGGGCCCCGGGAGACTGATGTTGGTCGACCGGCCTCAGAGAGGTCGCCCCACTGCTTGCCCAGCACCAGAGCCGTCTGACGGGTCAGCCCCAGGTGGGGCAGCAGCTCAGGAACGCATGTCACAGCCTGGCAGCCAGGAGAGCAGGGCTGAGATGAGGGCCCTGGGTTCTGACTTCAGGCTGCTGCCCGACCCTCACCCCCATCACGCCAGCCCTTCGCAGAGGGACCCCGGCATGAGCAGGAGCCGCCTCAGACCAGCTGCGTCACCCCTCTGATCCTTGGTGCCCCTTTTGAAAGAGACCTGGGCCTCCCTGCGGGGGAGGGACAGCGGTGGAGCAGGGGACCCTCCAGCTGGCCTGAGGACGGAGGCTGGCCCTGCGGCCTTCCCCTGAGTTCACCTTCCCTCCCACCCCTCCTTCCAGGCCCCAAGACCCATCGTCACACAGAGCACCTCCGAGCAGAACTGGGACTGGGGCGGGAAGCTGCGGCGCTGGCCCCACACGCCCTGCAGCCGCAGGTAGCACTGAGGGTGCCCCTTGGTTCTGCAGCCAGGCTGCCGTCCCCTCCCTGCAGAGGGCTCTCGCCTCAAGGTCCTTGCAGTTTGCCGGCCCACTTCTCAACTTCCCGTTGATGTTGACTGTGGACCTGCAGCCCCTTCCACCACCTGCTGCACGGGCCCGGCCTCCGTCCTCAGCACACTGACCTCCGCCATGGCGCCAGCCTGTGGGGGTTCTGCAGGCTCGCCCTCTGCCTTTTAAATTTCCTCACAACTGTTTCAGGAATGAGGAGCTTCGGAGTTTTGGAGTCAGACAAACTGAGCAGACCAGACATGTTCCCAATTCTCCCCGAGCCCGCGTCTGGCCCACCGACACGGGGCTTGTTCTCCTGGGGTCAGTGACCCCTCTGGGCAGACAGGGGTGTTCCCTCCAGCAAATGCGCCCTCCCTCCTGGGCCCCTGCCTCCCACCTCCCCCAGTAGTGGGTCTCTCCCTGTCCCTCTATCCCCCTGTCTCCATCTCTGTCTATGTTAGGATGACAGAGCAGAAAGGGACAGGCACGCCCTGGCCACCCCTCCCCCACAATGGCCCAGACGACCAGAAGATGCAGGCGCAGTCCTGCAATGCCCATGGCCCCCTGAAGCCACTCCTGGTCAAGGGCAGAATGCCTTTGACTGAGGCCTTGGCCTGGGAGGCAGAAGGCCCAGGGGGCTGATGGGGACTAAGGGGACAGCCAGCTTCCCGGCAGGAGCTGGAACGCGAGACAGACAGAAAGAGCTGAGCAGCTGGCGGCAGAAACTGAGCCAGAGGCCCGCGGAGAACAGGTAGCGGCATGAGGAGCCAGTGCAGGCGCGAGGCGCTGCGCCCGGGCCCTGCGGGGTGCCACCCCACCCTCTCCCACCCCCCCGTTGCATCTCTCTCTGAGCCTCCCCCCTCAGCAGCGCTCAGGTGAGAGGTTGGCTCAAACCCCGTCCAGGCTTTCTGTTCTCTTCCCCGGCCTCGCCCTGCGGGGCCGGTCTGCCAGCCCTGGGCTCTCCAGAAACTAGTCTCCTCCCCGGCGAGCCGGTGAGTCAGCCCGCGGAGACACTGTTCTCTGTGCCGGAGTCGGGCGAAGGCACCTTGGAAATGCATCGAGCAGCTGGACCTCGCTGTCCAAGTGCTTCCTCCTCCTCGGTTTTCCATCTGGAACAGACGAGAGGATTCATCAAGGAGTCCCTCACACCCCGTCAGCAGCAGGAATGGGATCATCCACACCCTCACTGCACCTGGAAATTATGCTGCATCCTTGCACAGGGGGTGCCTCCAAAATCCCACACTCTGCTCAGAGTCACACTGGTGGTGACTCGGGTCGCCTGTCCCTGAGCAGGGAGCTGATTAACCCTCAGAGGGCCTTCCCACCCTTGGACAGAGGGGCAGGACCACCCCCACTGTCTTCCGGCCACAGCTCCCTGTTTGGGGTGCACCGGGGAAAGGGAGAGGTGTCCAGGGGAGGCCTGGGGGCTGGGCCTTGGAGGCCCCGTGATAAGGGCAGCAGTTCAGTGAGCAGACCCAGAGGTACCGGGTGCCAGCTGATCAGCACCATTCCGGGAGGCACCCCCTGAGGGCTGTGCTGAGAGAGAGCCAGCCCTGAAGGGTCACGTGCCATACGGCTCCACTCACACAATGTGGTCTTGTTTCGTTCTGTTTTTCTTTTTTATTTTTATTTATTTATTTTTTAAATATATTTTATTGATTATGCTATTATGGTTGTCCCATTTCCCCCCCATTCCCCTCTGCCCTGCTCCCTCCTACCCTCATCTCCCCTCTTTAGTTCTTGTCTGTGGGTCATACATACAAGTCCCTTAGCATGTCCATTTCTGACACTATTGTTGCCCTCCCCACCTGTCTTGTACCTACCACCTATGCTGCTTATTCCCTGTACCTTTTCCCCCATCCTCCTCCCCCTCCCCACTGATAACCCTCCATGTGATCTCCATTTCTGTGAATCTGTTCCTCTTCTAGTTGTGGACCGGTTTTGTTTATTTGTTTTTTTATGTTTGGTTGTTAACAGCTGTGAGTTTGTTGTCATTTTCCTGCTTATATTTTTTATCTTCTTTTTCTTAGATAAGTCCCTTTAACATTTCATATAATAAGGGCTTGGTGATGATGAACTTTAACTTGACCGTTATCTGGGAAGCACTTTATCTGCCCTTCCATTCTAAATGAAAGCTTTGCTGGATAGAGCAATCTTGGATGTAGGTCCTTGCCTTTCATGACTTGGAATACTTCTTCCAAGTCCCTTCTTGCCTTCAAGGTTTCTTTTGAGAACTCAGCTGATAGTCTGATGGGAACTCCTCTGTAGGTAACCGTCTCGTTTTCTCTTGCTGCTTTTAAGATTCTCTCCTTATCTTTAATCTTGGCTAATATAATGATGATGTGCCTTGGTGTGTGCTTCTTCTTGGGTCCAACTTCTTTGAGACTCTCTGAGCTTCCTCAACTCCCTGGGAGTCTATTTTCTTCACAAGATTGTGGAAGTTCTCCTTCATTATATTTTCAAATAAGTGTTCAATTTCTTGCTCTTCTTCTCCTTCTGGCACCCCTGTGATTTGGATGTTTGAACTCTTAAAGTTGTCCCAGACGTTCCATAGACTCTCCTCACTTTTTTTTCCCCTCAAATTTTTGTTTCTTCATTCTGTTCTGGTTGACTGTTTCTTCCTTCTGCTCCAAACCACTGAATTGAGTCCCAGTTTCCTTCCCGTCACTGTTGGTGTCCTGTACATTTTCCTTCATTTTACTTTTCATAGCCTTCACTTTTTCCTCTACTTTGCGATCATGTTCAACCATTTCTGTGAGCATCCCTATTACCAGTGTTTTGAATTGTGCATCTGATTGGTTAGCTATCTCTTCATCGCTTAGTTGGATTTTTATTGGAGTTTTGATCTGTTCTTTCATTTGGGCCATTTTTTTTTTCCTTGATTCACCTGTTAAGTAGTGAGGGATGAGCCTTGGGTACTCACCAGGGTGGGGCAACCACATCACTTCCTGTGACACTGTATGTGCGGGGGGGGGGGGCAGGTCCCAGAGGGAACAGTGCTACGTACTCAGCTCTTGGCTGGCTTTCAGTCACTTTCCCCGCTTCCCACAAGCAAATTGGGCTCTTCTGGTGCTGATTCCCACGTGGGTGGTTTATGTAGGTTCTAGGACCCTGTGGGTCTCTCCAACAGACTCTGCTGTGAGGCTGGGAGTGTCTCCTGCTGCCGCCTCCACCCCCACAGGTGTTTCCAGTCAGAGGTTTGAGGCTTATTTCCCTGCGCTGGAGCCCTGGGCTGTGGGTCTGTCTGGAGCCCCACTCGTTCCTCCCGGTTTATCTGCACTCAGATGTAGGACTGCCCACTGCACAATCGATGCCTCACTGTAAGTGCTCTCTGCCCGGCTGCCCAGCTCCACCCCTCCCGTCGGTCTGAGTGAGTGTTTCTGTTTAACTCCTTGGTCGTCAGACTCCGGTACAGTTCAATTTTCTGGCAGTTCTGGTTGTTTTCATTTTAAAATTGGTGATTGTCCTCCCTTTGGTTGTGTGAGGAGGCGCAGTGTGTGTGTGCCTATGCCTACATCTTGGCCAGGAGTCCCCTAGTCCAGCCGTCGTTCTGTTTTCCTAGAAAGCCTGATCTTGGCAGAGATCCCACGAGAGGAAGAGGAGGGTGCAGAACGAGAAGACTGTGGGACAGAGTCAGCCACAGCAGGAAGGAGATGCGGAGAGGCTGGAGGGGACACCGCGGGTGTGGGCAAGAAACGCGGCTCCAGGGCGTTTGCCCCCCACCGTGGCCCCTGCACCAGAGGGATGTCAACACCCTGGCTGCAGCTGTTCCTGCTGGGGAGTGCGCTGCTATTTCTGCGGCTGTCGCACGTGCGGGTCTGCCATTATCTCCACTGAAATAATAGGTTTCACCTTCCTGGGCTGCACGCTGTGTGACTCTGCTCACAGGACATCCTGGGAGAAGCAGAATTAAAAGCCCAGCTAGTGGCCGAGGGGTGGCCGAGGGCGGGGCCCGGGACAGGCAGGGTGAAGCCACAGCTCCGGAGTTGGGACTGTGGTGCGGGAGGTGCCACAGAGCACGTGTGCCACAGCAGAGAATCACACCTGAAAGGGTTAATTCTCTGTGTGACTGTCCAAATGAACAGTGATGAAGATGGTGAAGAGGGAAATGGGCCTTCAGATTTGCATGCCAGGCGGGTCGCCGCGGCTCTGTGGTGGCCGAGGCACACGGGCCAGGTGACCGCCGACTGGGAGGGGCTGCCAGCAGCAGCGGCAGGTGTGGGGTGGGCCTGGGCTGAACGAGGCGCCCGGGAGCAGTGGGGGCGGGGGGAGGACGTGGTTCCAGTACCTCGTCCTCGGGCTGCTCCGGGACGGGCTGGAGTGCAGTGTCCACGGTTTCCATGAAAGCAGGTCTTCGCTGCACAGGGCATGAACACGTGGACCCCCTCCCCCGGCCTCGTGGGCGGTGAATGGCACCGGAGAAGCCCTGTGCTTGGGAAGCTGGTTTTATGGCAGGCAAGGGACTGGAACCCGGGGTTAGAATTTCATGACTTCAGTCCCAGTGCAAGGCTACTAAACACCAACTTAAAATAGTGTTTTCATTGGAATCTTTGGTGACAACTTAAGTGGTGGGGGGCTGGGGATGGGTAAAAAAAGCGGACGATGGCTGGCCTCAGCATCCCACACTGCCCACCCCGTGCACTCTGCAGAGATGAGCTCTGACTGGGATATGCTTTGGGAACGGGGCCTAAGAGGCGAGGGTGCTCCTGTTTATCTGACCCTGGGGTCCCCGCTTCTGTCCTGGAGGAAGGCCAGGTGACAGGGAGGACTTCCTCCGGTGAAACAAGGCCGGTTTCCCAGCTACCCAAAGTGAGCATCCCCAGACCAAAAAACAGCCCACCAGTCACCCACAAAGCCTGAGCTGGCACCCACGTGGCAGGCAGGGCAGCAAGTCAGCCCGAGCGGGAGCGAGGACTGCAGTGCGGCCTCACCGGCCAGCAGCAGCAACCACCAAACACCGTTTCTGCACCTCGTTTTTTTTCCTCAAAATGAAGATTCTCTTCTGACTTCTCCCTGCATGTGAAAACAGGGGCTAATGTCGGGCTTCCATGAAAGCCGGGCAGGGTCCAGTGAACTTTGGAAAGCAGGGTGTCCTGGGTGCATGCAGGCAAGGGCTCAGACGGCAGGCAGTCTGAGCCCTAGGAGGGGACCTGGGGGGCGGGAGGGAGGCACCAGCTGGTGCGGCGGGTTGTGACAGAGAACGTCCCGAGCAGCGGGACGTGGGGAAGAGCCCAGAAGAAAAAGGCTCGAGAAAACGAGAGTCCGGCGGCCTTGCTGCTGACCCCAGGAGCACCCGGGATCACGCTGGCATTTCCCGAACCTTCCTCCCACCCCAGGCCCCAGTTAACAGTGACGTGCATCTGCTGCCGTTAATTTCTGTGTGGAGAAACTAGTACAGGTTAGCAAAAAGGAAGTAAAATAATCCCACCTCTGTCAACATTTTATGTGTTTTTCGTGTTTCCTGTGTGTGCGTGGCTGGCCTCTGCACGCTTTAATGTTCTTACGGAAGACAGGCAGACCAGACCTGCTGTTTTTAACTCGCTCCTGAAGTGCAGCAGTGATGGTGAGTCGTCAGTCGGAAAAACTGTCCGAGGTCAGCATGAGTCTGAGGTGGTGCCGGGACCCGACTTCTCCGTGTGTCCTGTGTCTGGATGATCCGAAACAGTTCTGCGTCTGAACCAGGCGCCACCTCAGAGATATGACCTCGTGCCCGTGACCTCGCAAGGCGTCGCGCAGAAACCAGCACGCAGATCGGAAGCGAGCCCTGGCTCAGGTGCTCGGGCTCCACGCCGGAACACAAGGCCGCCGTGTCAGCCAGGCCATTCACAAAGCTGTGCCCTTGTTTCTTTCCACGCTTTTCCTGTCCAGCCCTTCCTCGAGTTCTGTGTGATTGGATGGTCTCTGTCCGAAATCCATGGCGACCCAGAGGCAGGAGGGCAGAAGTGTCAGTCCCAAACCTCAGGGTCGTTCGCAGCGCAGCGGCCCGAAGGGACCGCAGGGAGTGTCCGAGGGCTGGTGGCCAGGCAGGGGGAAGCCCGTGGCGGGCGGGGGGGAGCCTGGACAACTGCAGAGCCCCGAACCCCAACCTCTGCGGCAGCTGTGCCTGCTGAGCTGGGAGACATGTGCCTCATCTGCCGACCGAGCCCCCGCGGGGGCAGCAGGAGAGGCCAGCTCAGCGGTTCGGTTCCGCCAAACTTCTCCGCCCCCACTGCCCCACCCTGTGCTGGAAAGGTTTTCCCTGAAAAGCTGCATTTAGGAACAATGAATCCCCAAAAATCAAAGATAGGTATAGCTGCCAGGCCAAGTTTCATTCAGGCAACCACTGAATTCATTATTTAAACAAACGTTTATTAAGTGAAAGTGGTCGCAGGGATGCCAAGCCAGGTCCCCGCCCGCTGGTGTCATAGGTGGAGGCTGACGTAAGTGAAAAATCCCTCTCTGCAGGGACCGACCTGTGCAGAAGCAGAGAGGACCCTGGGTGAGGAGGAGGAGAAGGAGGGGGAGGAGGAGGAGGCAGTGGGGTGTCTGTGTGGGCGGGGGATGGGGGCAGAGCAGGTCTGGGCCAGAATTCAAGGGATGCGCAGGATAAGTGAGAGTTTCCGGGCAGGTGGGGGTGAGGTGGGCTGGGGGCCCCTGGAGAGAGGTGAGCCCTGCCTGCAGCGCCGGCAATGGCAGGGATGACCGCAGGGAGCCCAGAGAGGCCCCCATGGGACAGGGAGAAGCGGAGTCTCCTTCGTCCTTGGGCCCCGTTTCACTCGAACGCCCGTGCGTGTTAGAGTCCCCAGAACACTGCCCTGGGATCTGCCCACCTGGCCCCTGCGCACAGCCAGGGCTTGTTCACACCCGGTCCCTCTGGCACCAGAGCCTCCTCAACGGAGGCTCTGTCGAGGTTCCCCCTCCTGGCCACGTGCAGGGCAGAGACTGGGTGGCCCACCAGGCCCACGCCCGCACCACAGTGGCCACTTGTCCAGCAGAAGCTCAGCTTGGAACAGAGTCAGAGAAGCATAATGAGCTTGCCTTCCTTGTCTGGACAAGTCTTTGAGGTATACTCCACCCCAAAAGGCAAGACATTTAGTGTCACCCAGAAACAGAGGTAACTTGGGTGCCATGTGGTTCCTCGTGTGTGCCAGCTGAAGGGGACAGTGACAGAGAACCCCGCCCACAGTGCCGTCACAGGGTGGCCCACTGCAGCGGAGACAGAAACACGAATCAGTGTGCAGAGGCTCTGGCAGACTGATGGCTCGTGGCTGTCATGGGAAGCTCAGGTCCCAGGCTCTCTGAGGCCAGGCCCCTGGGCGCTGGCCAGCAGCCTGAGTCTGACTCCTGCAGCCTCTCCTCTGCGGGCCTCCCAGCATCTGAGCCTCAGGGGTGAGGTGTCAGCCCTGTGGAAAGTTTCTAAAAGGGAATTGGGGCCACCTGAGCCTCCCAGAAGAGGGAGCAGCCACACTGACCCTGCACCCACTTGTGCCACCAGAGCCGCCCGCAGAGCGGGACGGGCAGGGCACCTGTGAGACACTCCAGCTGGCAGGTTAAATGCGGCCCACAGCTGTCACCCAGGCACGTTCCCAAAATAGCCGCAGCACAGAAATGAGAAAGAGGACAGCAGCAGTGACGATGAGACTGGTAGCAATTTGTTACTGTTTCCCTGGGAATGGGGATAAATAATAAGATATATATCAATTACATATATAACAGCTAGAAACAGTATATGAATAAGGGTGTTAACCAAAATCGAGCACAAGAAACAATGTTGCACACGGGCTGTCCTGCAGGCAAGCCCCCTGCCCCCGCCCCAGTGAGTGCACCAGACAGTCTGCAGAGTCTGCTACCTGAGAAAGCAAGTGGTGTCACGTGAGCAGCGCCCAGCAGGGAGCAGAAGCGCTGCCACTGCGCCGCCCAATCTGCCAGCACACACGGGCCACGCTGGCTTCTGCTGCCTTCATCCCTCGTTCGGCCTGGTGTCCACACCCCATGGGACGTCACAGGCCACACGGTGTCCCAGGTCATACTCCATCCACTGCTGAACCACCACCCAGCTGTGTGCGCTGAAGGAACTGAACACGAAACACCACTCTGGGGACAGGCTACCCTCCGCCTGTGGCCACACCAGGCCTCACCTGCAATGGCTGCCGCTAAGGCACACATCCCCAGCATGTCCCCCGCGCTCGTCAGAGGGAGCCATGAATACATTGAAACAAGAAGTTAAAACTTCAGTAAATGATTGTAGCATTAGCGTTTCAGCTGCTCTCTGGGGCACGACACAAGAACCCCTGTTACTGGCTTCTTTCCAGAAAGAACCTGCAGTGCTGCCTCAGCCACTCACCTTCAACGGTGCTGCCACATGCTCCCCTCACCAGCAGCATGAGCCTCTCGAAGATGAAGGGCTGTGTTCTGCTCTGCGTGGCCCAGGACTGGCAGGGAGGGGCCTGGCCGGAAGTGGGGAAGAGTCCCAGTCCCTCAGACCCTGCCGTTTCCTGGCCGTCAGGTCTTGGCTCATGTGCCACCTTCTCCATAACCTTCTCCCTGGAGCCGATGCCCACCTGCTCTGCTCCCTCACACTTGGGGTTCCCGCCTCAACCCCTAGTGTTAGCTGGCTGGCTGGTCCGTGTTCCTCAGGAGAGCAGGGCATGCTCCCCATTCACAGCTGTGCCCCAATGTGGCACCTAGAGGGGGCTGTAAAACTCATATTGAAAGAACAGACCAGGCTGGTGCGGCTCAGTGGATTGAGCACCAGCCTGTGAACCGAAGGGTCACCAGTTCGATTCCCAGTCAGGGCATTTGCCTGGGCCGCAGGCCAAGTCCCCAGCAGGGAGCGCATAAGAGGCAACCACACATGGATGCCTCTCTCCCTCTTTCTCCCTCCTTTCTCCCTCTATCTAAAAATAAATAAATAAATAAATAACAATTTTTAGAAAAACAGACTGTTCATTGAGCACAATGGGCATCTGAGTGACTGTCCTTACCTCACCTCTGAATAAACGACATTAAGCAACCTCTGCTGTCTTGGAAAAACCCTCCTTTCACGATGCAGCAGCGATGCTGGCTCCTGTTCTTCGGGGCCCACAGGGGACCCTGAGGAATCACACGGGCTCCTGCCCGGGTCCCCTTGTCATTGCCCCTGTTCCTTCCTCCGACCCACACCTGCTGCTCAGGGCACCCTCGGCTGCCCGTTGTTGTGAACAACTTCTGGAAAGGCTCCATCTGAGAACTTGCACAGTGAAAGCACAGCTGGGGAATGCCAGGGGCCTGAAGCGTGTGGAGGAATTCCCTGAGCGAGGGAAGGTTCCGGCACACCCCAGGACACAGGAAGAACAGGGCCGACTTCCAGGATGAGTTCCCGAGACTCTAACGTGCACCTGGAGGCCTGGAGACGAGGGCTCTGAGCCTGAGATGGAGAAAAGCAGCAGCACGTGCCCGCCACCCAGCCGCTCACTGGCCCCGCAGTCGGCTCTGAGAGCGGACAAGAATGCCAGCCCGGGAGAGGTGACACGCAAAAGGAAAGACAACCTACAGCTTTGAAATAGTTAAAAGTAAACATTTAAAAATAAAGGGAGTTCTGGTCTCTTACAAACATTGATATTTCAGGGAGCCTGGAATTCAAATATTTAGTCAGACTGAATGTCATAGCACATTTCAACCCTCGGCTCAAAAATGTGGCCACTATCCCTACAGCATTTTCTTTCATCTCCAGCTCAGCAGGTCTGCCCTGGACTCATTTGACTTTTTGTCTGTGCAGAGAAAAAAGGCAGAACTGCCTCTGATCCTCAAGGAAACCCACTGGCCCCTCGCAGTGGCCAGCAGAAGCAGTCCAGACCAAATCCTCTCAGATGGAAGGCATCCAGCTACGAACAGAGAACTGGTCTGTCATCACTGCTCCTTGGGGTGCGGTGGGGCTGGCAGCGAGCAGCCTCCTTGCTGGCACGCAGAGCTCCTCCCTGGGGACTGTGTCTCACGACTCTGTGGTGGCTCCCCCTACTGGTGGCCACACTAACCCTCCACCCAGGTCCTTAGATGATCAGAACATCAAGGTTTATTTGAAAGGAATTTACCCAAGTTCAACAAACTACAGGACTTGCAGGGAGCAGAAAACAGAGAACAGTGAGAGAGAGGTCTGTGGAATTCTGAGTCTCAAACTCAGTGCTGCCAGCGGCCAAACCTGTGTGATTCCCTGTTTTCAAGCAAGTTTTGCTTTGATTTTGGAACCATAAGCAGCCCCTCCTGCCTCCTTTCTCTCTTCCTCTCCCCGCCCTCCCCTCACACGCCTGGGACCTCGGCAAAAATTGTTACCTGCCAACTTTCCACTTTCCACCTGCCATTGGGTTAATGACTGATTTTGCTAGGTTTGTCTGTCTCTTGCCCTTTCCACCAGGACATCAGGTCGAGCTGAGACCTGGAGTGTCAGCCAGCCAAGAGTCCCTTCTCCCAGGTTAGGCTCTGGGCACTAGGACAGCCGGGCAAAGGTGACAAGGGCACTGGAGACCTTGGCCTGCGATGGGCTTCCTTAGACCTGTCTTCACCCTACAGCCACACTGGGCGGCCCGCCACCGCCACCTGGTGGCCTTCAGCACAGCGGCGTGCAGACCTGCCAGGTGAAGGAGTCTGTCCCTCTCCAGGGACCCAGCCAACCCCTCCAACAGCACAGGCCTCTCCTGGGTGCTCCTCAGCAGGGCCCGGGGGTCGGGGGGAAGAGACAGTGCAGAATGCGGGGCTGCCACAGGGCACTGGGTTGCCTGCCCAAGCCAGCTCAGCACCGTGGGCAGCTGTCCACTCACCACATGTTGTTCTGAATGCAGGTCTCTCCCTGGTAGAAAGGTACTTTCCAAAGATGAGCTCCCAGGAGCCACTAAGACCAGGGTAAAGGCCATGGGTAGGTGTCCAAGAAGCACTTCAGGACAGAGATGGCGATTGTGGCCAGGCGGCCAGGTCCTCCGTCTTTGTGGGACTTGTCCAGTCACGACATTCGCGATGCACACACACAGGCCATGGGGAGCCCCCATCCCAGAAACCTCGCCCCAAGGTGCTGACAGAGCAACCCTGCCAGCCTGTCCTGGTGGAAGACGTCCAAGCAGCACAGACCAAGGGTGACGTTGCAGCTCCCCTGTGCTCCTGGCCTTCTGGCTCCCCCAACATCCCGACTGGTCCGAGGACACAGCAGCCACCTCCCATGGGAGCACCTTCCCATGCTGCAGAGGGGACTGTGGCTGGCAGGGGAGGCAGGGGCAGCCACAGGGCTGTGTCTCCGGCCCTGCAGGCCCTCCAGCCTCTTCCCAGAGGCTGGTGTGCCTCCCCAGAAGTGGAGGTCTGGGGGTACTGAGGCCAGCACGGCCGCACACACATCCCCAGCTTCCAAGCTCACATCCCTCCCTGCCCAGCATCTGGCTCTGCATGGCCCACAGAGACCATGTAACCAGTTCGTCTTAACTATGCAAAGTTAAGCCCTACAATTAATCTCTTACATGTCTCCCAGGCCTGTTCCTGATTGAAACTCTGCAGAGGAGCTGAGAGAGCTTCCGACTGTATATTGGAGTATTTGATGGGTTAAACTGCAGATTTTCATGTCCCAGCCCCTCAACGCAGTAGGTACGTCTGGGATGGGTCCTGGAGTTCACCTATGACAAGTGCTCTGCATAATCCTGACATCGGGGACCGACAGACGGAATGGGCCCCAGGACGCCAGGTTGCAAAATCTGTCTCATGGGACAATTCTCTGCTTGCAAATCAGACCAGCAGCTGCAAGTCACAGGCCCAGTGGGGCCAGCACCGCCCTGGGTAGCCTGAACAGCAGACCCAGAGAACTGCCTCCACTGAGGGCAAAGGTCCAGCAGCGCTCCAGTCCAGCGTGCAAGTCCAGATGCAGCCTGTGCCTCGGAAGAGGCAGCTGTGCCCTGCAGCCGTCTCTCAGGTCCTTGGACTGTTTCAATGCCGTCGTTCTGTGCAGGAGGCAGGAATTGACTCTGGACGGAGCTGCGGCTGTCCCGCCAGCACCCAGGGCTGGCTGGCAGGGTGTCCCTGGGGTCTGTCCAAGTGCTGCAAAGCTGTCTTCTCCAGGTGTGGAGTTGGGGCCAGGTCACCTAGAAAAGCTGCCTGAGTAACCGGAGCCAGAGTCAGCAGCAGCAGGACCACCAGCCAGCCTCCTTCAGATGAGGCGGGTTTGAGGCCTGGAGGAAAACCAGGTGCAAGAATGTATGGCTGAAATGGAAAAGATGTCTTGAGTCTGGAGAACTTCCCTGGGCATCTTGAGAGGTGAGGACCTCATACAAAATTCCAGATACACACCAATTTATATCACTTCAAATAGTGGAAAACTGAATCCCCAATTCAACAAGAAAGCCTTTGAAAAAGAAAATACTCATTTACACAGCTGCAACAGTTAATTTTGTGTCAGCTTGATGGGATCCCAAGGGGCCCAGGCTCCTAAATGTCATCACTGGGTGTCTGTAAGGGTCTGTAGGTGAGCATTCGGATCAGTAGCTGAGTGGAGCCGGTGGCCCTCCCCGACTGCGAGGGCCTCATCCAACCCACTGGGGGCCAGGAGGAACCCAAGTGGAGGGGGCACCTGAGCGGGCACAGCAGTCCCCTGGTTCTGGGACACAGGGCCCCACATGGCAGCTGTCCTGGTTCACAGCCTTCACGCTCCACCTGGAGCCTCTGCCTCCAGCTCTCTGGTCTGTCTCCAGCATGCAGATGGCGGCTCACACTCCAGGCAATTCCTCAGCGCAAACATGTGTGCCATCAGTTCCGTGACTCCAGAGAACACTGGCACACTTAACAGGGACAGTCTGCGGTGTCCCCGTGACCCTGAAGGAGCAACATGGGGGAGGCCTATTGAGTGAGGTGTCTGTGACTAAGGACCCAACAGATGTTTGCAGAACAAATTGCAAAACAGACACCCACTAGGGGCTTTAGTGATTTTAATTAGTTCTTTTTCTTTAGAGGGAAAGGGAAGGAGAAAGGGAACCATCAATGTGCTTGCTTCTTGCACGCCCCCTACTGGGGACCTGGCCCACAACCCAGGCACGTGCCTGGATGGGAACTGAACCAGCAACCCTTGGGTTCACAGGCCAGTGCTCAATCCACTAAGCCACACCAGCCAGGGCTATTTTAATTGGTCCTTAATGAGATCAACAGTAAAATCTGTTAGGCCACAAAGCAAATCCTAACCCCTGGGTTACATTACATGATTTGACTTGCTTTACACCAAGAAAACCAGTTTGACATCATATGTAGTGGAGTCACAAATGTGTGCAAAATATGTCTAAAAAACTACCCTAGCTCTATCAAAATATTTAGGTCTCAATTTTAGCATTGCTAAACTGTTTGGGAAAATTATCCCAGATTTCTGGCAAAAGACCATTTGAAGGGTTGGTTTGCATTTACAATTTTCTTCTATTTCAGTGATTTGAAGATGTGTCTCCAATACAGCCACTACATTTTTTAAAGTATTTATTTCTTTTTAGGGAGGGAAGGGAGGGAGGAAAAGATCGACAAGTTGCCTCTCACATGCCCCAAATGGGGACCCGGCCCACCACCCAGGCTTGTGCCCTGACCAGGAATCAAACCAGTGACCTTTCTTTTGGTTTGCAGGACAACACAACCCACTGAGCCACATCAGCCAGGACGAATCTTCAGGTATTTTAATTATGTCCATTTAATGTCTTAATACAATCAAGATGGACTAAAGGTTAAATCGGATGGCGTGAACACCCTCTTCAGAGACAGGCTATCTGCACTGATAGAAAAGTAAGCTTTCCAATTCAGTTTCTTGCTCATGAACGTAAGGAAAAATTGACATTGGCTGTTGGGTTTTTTCATTCTTAAAAACGCAAAAATGTCTGAAAGACGGAAAGGTATGGGAAGAACGAGGAAAGTGAAAGGAAAGAGAAATTCGACTTCCCGGCTCTGTCCTGCTGAGAACAGACATGCCGCAACAAGACGGGCACGCAATCGTCCCAGAGTGCACGTGGCAGGGCAGGCGTCAGTCCCTCCGCAGGGGGACGGTCTCCTCCCGGATGCCGTCCTTGGTCACGATGCAGATCTTGAGCGTGTCCCCAGTGTACACGTCCCTCTCAGCAGCAGAAATGAAGACGTCCTTCACAAGCCGCATGGCTCTATCCAAGGTCAGTGGGACGTGCTCCACATTCTGCATGTTCTTAAAGCCAACCTGGTGGGCAGGAGACACGGGTGAGGCGTCACGTGACAGCACACAGGTGGGCCGAGCCCCCATGCCCCCAGGTGTCTGAGAACCCAGGAGGAGCCGACTGTCCCCCAACAAGGGGTCGTGGAGATGGAGCCCTGGCTCCCGAGAAGCACACGCCGTGGGGAGGCAGCCACGGGCGGGTGGGCATCGCTGCAGAGTGTGCCGAAGCTGGTGGGGGGGCGGAGCCCAGGGGAGCCCAGGTGGCCATGACCAAACCCGCCAGAAGAAAGTGTATTCACGTCGGGCTGAAAGAGACACGTGAAGGGGCAAGACTGTGGCAGGTCAGGGTGTGGAGATGGGACAGGCACCGTGCTCCCAGGATGTGGCTCGAGGGCCGACAAGAGAGGGGGCGGGTGTGCCATGACCACCGCAGGGCCTGCTGGGACCCATTTCCGAGAGGCCAGAAGGTGACCAGGGCGGACTGGAGGACACGAACACAACACCCCCACCAGACGCTGTGCAGGTCTGACGGGCCGGCCAGCAGAAACGGGCGGGGGCGAGTTCACAAGCACCATGGGGGCTGGACTACAGAAGGTGGCGACACAGAAATGATGTTGGGAGAAAGGTGTTGTCACAGAACTCAGGTGAAGGGGGTGAGACAGCGGAGACCTGCGGCCCTGGTTACACAGGCACAGCGGGGCTGACAGAGCCCGGGAGGCCTGAGTGGGTGCCCACATGGGTGCACAAGACACCTGCCTGGTGTCCCCCCCTCCCAACTGACAGAGGGGACTCGAGAGTGCGTGAGACATCCCCACCCTTGGGGCGGGGTCCTTACCTGGTTGTCGAGCAGGGGCTGCAGCATGGCACTCGCTGACCCTCCGGCCTTGAAGGAGTCCCTCTGGTAGGACCCCACCGGGTCGAAGCTGTACACAGCCCCCTTGCCTGAAAGGGGGACATGGTGCCCATGAGGCTGCACCCCAAACCCGATCCCACATCATGGTGAACATAAATCCAGCCGCAGGGCAACACCGGATGCGCCCTCAACTGGGTGGGAGCTCAGCCGACCCTCAGGAAGGAGCACTGTCGCCGGGCTCAGGTACCCCCAGCCTCTCCGCCTCCCAGGACGCGAGAGGCCCTCACCTGCCCCGCTGAGATTCAACAGTAGCCATCACCGATGTGGCCGAAACCTGAATTTACTAATCTGACATTCAAATCAGACCTGGATCAGGTCAAAAAGGCACCAGACATGCTGTGCTGGGTTAGACAAGCCCCTCGGTGGCTGAATGGAATGACCCAGGTCGAGGGTGACTGATCTCAACTGGCCGGTTCCTCTCCTGACACTTCCTCTTGGTTCTCACCGGGGGCTGACAGCCTCCTGCAACACGGGAGCCGAGGCTGGCGCGAGGTCAGGGCCCCGGAGCCCGAGTGTGCGGGGAGCAGTTGCCAGAGGGGACAGCAAAGGGGATGCCCGGGGAACGGAAGGACACTGGCCTGGAGCGGGGGCACTGAGGGAGCCTGGCCTCCTCCCGCCCAGAACTGTCCCCGTGAGGTTAGACTCCTTTCACGACGTCCTCACCCGGACGCTGCCGAGAGTCCTCTCTACCACCAACCACACAGGGGCGGGCAGGTCTGTCCTGGGAGGTCGCCTCTGGTCTTTGGAAGCAACCAAGTCAGCACAAGTCAGACCTGGGAGGAGCACCAGTCAGCATGTGACAGCAGTGGAAGGGAAGTGTCCCTGCTCTGACTCGGCCAGCAAGTCAGGGGAGTTTCAAGAATGTCCCGAGGACATGGGGGGAAACACATGCGATCCTTCCACGGTGTCATTGTCTGAAACTTCCAGACGTCAGAGAGGTGTGTTAATGGACTGTGGTGATCAGGCTGAGCTTCCCCAGGTCAGCTTTGTTTTGTGTGATCAGAACGGTCACTGCTGGCGTCTGCGCTCACTCACGCCCCCGAGGAGAGAGTGTAGGACCACGAGGGCTCCGCCACATGCACCCACCCTGCAGCGCCAGTGTCCTCGTCCCTCTCCTGGTCAGAAAGGGCGAGCTGGGCAGACTGGTCTCCAGGGCTCAGACCTCTGCATGGACACACCCGCCTCAAGGAAGCGCCGGCCCTCCTCTCCACAGAGCACCCACCTTCCTCGTCCAGACCCCCGATGATATTGTAGACGTAGTAGGGGAAGAAGCGCCGCGAGTAGAGGATGGTGGACAGCATCGCAGCGATGGCCCCTGTGGTCATGGCCTTGTTGTTGGAGTGCTTGTACATCTGCGATTCCCAACAGAAACAGGCGTGAGAGGCCAAGTGCGCCGCAGGCCAGGGCAACGGGCAGTCCCGTGAGGAGGACATGCACGCACCGGGAACAAAGGTGCCTGTTTCCTTCATGACCAAATCCACGACTTCACTGAGACAAAACAACAATTCTCAGCCTGTCACTCTGGGGTCTGTGACACTGTGTGTGTGGGGGGGATGCCACGCCTGCCCCCCCCCCCCCCGCATCTGGTGACAGACCATTTCCACGCCATCCTGCCCTCAGGACACGGGCGCCAGGCCGGGTGTGGACACATGCTCACGGGGTGGAGGCGGTGAGCCAGCGCCTCTCTCACGCCGAGCCCACCGTCAGCCCACCAACTATATCTCTATGCCAAGGGCAGCCGGGCCGCCCCTCCCATTCAGCACACACATCCCCACCTGCCTTGGCAACAGCAGAGCCGAGTGATCGCCACAGAGACCAAGTGGCCTGCAAAGCGAAACACATCTCCTGTCGGGGCCTTCACGGAGTCTGCCGGCCCAACCCAACTGGGACAGGGCCTATCTCCACAGAGCAAGTGAGAGCAGAGCAGGGCCATAGCCCCGCTGCAAAGGGCTCCAGGTCATGGCGGTGGCCTTGCTCCTGGGTGCACCTGCAGCAGCAGACACAAGTCTCCAAACCAGGGCCTTCATCAGTGATTTCCAACCCTGCATTTATGTCTCCCTCAGGACTCTGACTCACCCAACAGACCAAGGGACCCCAGGAACGGCAAACAGAAAAGGGAATTCAGTTCCCCGTCTGCCAGCTATGTAGCAAACAGGACGGGGCACTAAGTCGAACTGTGTGGTTCTTGTTTGATTTAACAAAACACTCTACCTGTTGTGTCTACTTTTGTCCTCTGAGTTCCATTTGTAAAATATGTACCAGAAACCACACACACACGTCAACACATATCAGTCACTGACGCTTTCACTGTCAGTAAAATGTTTAAGTATTAACAGCTGATGAACAGGGAATGAAACTGTTTCTACACATTCATAAACCAGGTGTCAGGCAAGGCACCCCCGCGCCCCCGGCCCCGGCCCCAGCCCCGTGACTAGGACCAGCGTGGACGTCCCCGGCACTCCTGCTCCACAGCAGCAGGCTGACCACCGCGGTCGCTGCCGCTCTTCCCCAGGCCCTGGACGGACTCCCCCACCACGCAGAAACTGGGACACACAGCCCATGAGGTGACACAGGAGGACTGAGGGCCACAGTGCTGGGCTGCAGGTTTCCCCACCGACCCCGGCGAGCCCCACAAAGCAGCATTGCATGCCAACGACAGTGGCTGGGACCCTCCCCCTCCTGGGCCGGGGTGTCCTTCCCGGTTACTGCTAACACGTCACACAGTCCACACAGTCTCGGCCAACTCTGGGAGTCACGAGAAGCAAACTCGCCTACTGATCAGAGGCCACAAACCCAGCCAGACCCGCCCAAGTCCACAGAGAGCAGGCCCCCAGCTCCGTGGGCCTCAGGCAGCGCCAGTGTCAGACCTCCTGCTCAGTGCCTTCTTCCCGACACTGCCCCTCCCGCCCCAGCCCGCCTGCCTCCTGCCAGCCAAAACCTGTGACGGGGGAGGTGACAGTGCCCGGTTGGCCTGATTCCTGAGCACACGTCCGGTGTGCAGGGTGCACGCCTGCCAACAAGGTCCCTACCAGGCTCCTGTCGGAAGCTCGTCTTCTCGAGGGAAACCGGTGGGTTTTGTTTCTCAGGGAAGAGAGTCTTCACAAGAACCCCTTTCCTGCAGAACCCTTTCTAGTGGGGACTCAGACCTGCGGGCTCGCCAGAGTTTGCATCCTGGACTTGAAGCAGGAACAGGCCAGTATCCTGGACTCACCTGGCACTCCTCCGGCTGCTCTGAGCAGCAGCCGCGCTGTGTGCTTAAGGGTCAAATGAGTTACCAACTTCCGACAGACACGTAAAAGGCATCTACCTTTAGTCTTGCTTCGATAATCTTCGTCAGGGTAAGACAGTCTCCATGGAAACCACTGCATCCAATGACCGTTTTATCTGTTCTGTAATGAGCACATTTTGGGAAACTGAGACGGTTAGACAGTAAAGCTAAACACCTGTGGGGCAATTTTAAATGTAAAACTCCTATTGCCAGTATCCACTGAAGGGGGAAAGTCTGCAATGTGATACCTAACTTCTAACACCAAATAAATTTCAGAAGAACCAAAGACTTAAAGAAATGGTGAAACTAGGAATGGAGTATGGAAAGCGAGGGTGATTTTTAAAAAGCAACAATCCATGGTTAAGGGCAGCTGATTTAAATATGCTACAACCCAACGTGCACCCAGAAAAGGTTCACGTACTTAACTACATAAAAAATAAAACTGCTACGAAGAAAAATACTAAGTTTAAAAGGAAAAACTAAGAAAACACGTCTGTAGTCCACACGGCCAATGTCTGACTCTGACTGCCTCAGTCTGCAACTGGCGCCCCCAGTTGGGAAAGACGTGAGCCTCGCAAGGGCCCCAGGGGCCGTCACGGGTGGCCCGGGGGCTGCCCTGGCTCACACGTGTGAAGGACACCAGGGGAGACCCTGAAAGTTCTCACAGGAAAACTCCTTGTGCAGCCAGGCACACAGTCAGGCTCCCACTAGATCAGCTGAGGTCACGCACTGTGCCCAACACACACGGACTGCAGTCACATCGCTGTCCCCCTGAAACCGTGATGGTGAAGGGGTGAAGGTCGCATTCAATGAACACAAGTCGCCGTGAACACGTGAAAAGAGCCTCCGTGTTACGGAGAAAGGCAAATCTCAACAGGACACGGTATCGCAGCTTCCACCCCGTCACACTGCCTGACGTTGCCGCCCGCGGAGGGCGGCCCTCTCGGGGGTGGGGGAAGAGGACACGTTGGTGTCGCCTCGGAGAAGGGCCCTGGCAGAGTCCAGTGAGAGTCCAAACGCACGTCACTGTCACTCCAGGGCTCTGGGGGAGGGCGGAGGCCAGCCCCGAACCAGGACAGACAGAGCTCGCTTCTCTACCGAGTCCCTGCAGCCCACCAGACAGAACCTCATCAGCCCTCCCCCGACGCAGTTCAGGGTTAACAGGCTCTTCGGACCGGCCTGGGAATTATCACCATTTTAACTGCTCCCACAAATGTTAAATACAAACCACTGCCACTCTGCGGAATGCGTTTAGGTGACTCATGCAAACAGTTACTTTCTGCACACAGGGCTTTATTTTTGTGTTTTAGAAACAAATATAGCCAGACCATTAAAACTGTGAGCCACGGGTACGACCACTTAGGACGAGGCTAAATGTTTCAGGTCAAAAAGAAACTGGGCAGATTATAATGGGTTAATGCTTGGACAGAAGGACAGAAAAATGTGGCAAAGTAATCATGTAAAATGCTAATAAGATCTTGGTGGTAGTATATGGGTTGCTCATTACCAAATTTTATTTCTGTTGTATATTTGAAATTTCTCAGGGTAAAATGTTGAGGTAAAAATATTTAGATTATCAAAAGTCCGTAACCTAAAAGTTCGGGTACCTATTGGTACCCAAATATGGCAAATATCATGAAGACAGCATCGTCAATTATTAGGAAATGTTAACTTAGAAAATGGTTTCCTCACAAAAATGCAAACTAAGCTCCACAAATTGGACAAACCAGAAACTCACGAAAATACATTGTTTAGAAGTTAAATCTCTTACAGCATTGAAGAATCACAAGGCACTGGGGAGATGTATCATTAGAAACATTTACTTACAATTTGTAACATTTAGGGCTGTCCCGGCTGTGGATGGAAAAGCCTTCACTCAATCGAGTATCAGAAGCAACAATGGAAAAATCTTCTCCAGCAATTGCCAATATCGTACTGAGGAAAAAAACGAAGAAAATTAATGAATTCCTCCAGACGGTAAACATGCGTGCACCAATGGAAGAGTTCGGGTCCATTCCCAACCACGGCAGTAAGGCAAGTATCCCCGAGCCAGTGCAGAGAGGTTATGTGTACACTCCGCTGTCGTCAGTGTGCAACACGTTATCTATTTAAAAAGATACACGTTAACTAAAAAGTGTCATTGCTAAAAACGCTAACCATCACTTGAGTCTGTGGAGAAAACAGCCACCACTGACTCGCTCCATGCAGGGTTGTCACAGACGTCCCCTTTGGAAAAAGAAAGCGCCGTGTCTGTGAGCACAACAAGGCGCAGAGACACAAGGTGTGGCTGCACTGGGACCACAACCAGCAGACGGAGCAAGAGCAGGAGTCAGACAGAAGAGGAAAGACAGGGAAAGGAGCCCTGGCCACATGTCATCCGGGAAAACATCAAGAGCTCCCTAAAAACAACGCCCTGCATCACAGAAAGGGTCCCTAGCAGGAGGTAACAGAAAAGCCACTGAGTTATCATCATTATCAAAATATTAAACACCAGCCTGGCTGGTGTGGCTCAGTGAATTGAGAGCTGTCCTGCAAACCAAAAAGTCACCAGTTCATTTCCCAGTCAGGGAACGCCTGGGATGCGGGCCAGGTCTCTAGTGGGGGGCGCGCAAGGGACAACCAATCAATGTTTCTCTTACACATCACTGTTTCTCTCCCTTTCTCCTCTCTCAAAAAGCAAAAATAAAATCTTAAAAAGAAATTAAACACCTACTTTGTGCAAGGCACTGATCTTACGTAACAGCCAAAGGCCACAGCCCTGCCCATGGGGCCAGGAGGAGACAGAGGCGCGACACCTGCTGCCCAAGCTCAGAGAAGAGGTTAGGGTGCTGCGTGTGCAGCACTCAGCAGACCCCCAAACACCTGCTGAAAAATGAAGGAACAAAGTATGAAGTTTTTGCTTTGTGGCTGTATGATTTATGATGGCGGTTTACTGAAGAGGCCTTGAGTATGAACTCCAAAAGCAGACTACACAGTCTCAATTTGACTCTCCCCGTTTGCAGATCTGAGATGCTTGACTTCTCAGGGCCTCAGTGCCCTCACGCATACATCAGAGATCACGCAGTGGCTGCCCTTTAGGGTGTGACCTTTAGATCGAATGAGTTAGTCATCGTGAAGTCCTCTGGCTGGTGCCTGGAATGCAGCTGGTCCCCCAGAGTAGCTCCAGTCACAGGTGTGGGAGGCAGCACCGTGCTGTCCCTGAGGAGCTGGGCTCTGCACTTTTCTGAGAGCTGGCCTTGCCCCTCCCAGAGCTTTGTGAGCTTGGACAAATTACCCAAGTTCAAGTATCTGTGTTACACAGTGACCTCGAGAGCTGACTGACATAACTCGCACGGAGCGCCCAGGACGGTGCCTGAGAACAGAAGTGCTCAGGAAACCCCAGCCACCATCTCCAGGGAAGTGGGACGTGCACACAGCTGAGGCACAGACAGGCAGCATCCCAGGCAATGCGGACAGCTGAAAGGAGATGAGTAACAGTTCACATAAACCCTCCAGCAGCTTGCTGAGGTGTCCCTTTGTGTGCAAGCAGGTGCAGGGATGTAGAGTGTGTGTGATGGGCAGGGACCTGGCTGTAAACAAACCCAAGTGCCAAACTAAAGACCTGAGTATCTCAGTGAGAAACCATCAAGGCTACAGGAGCAAGAACAAACAAGGCTCCCTTTGCAAAGTGGAGTTTTAAGGAGGTTACTGTGACACCCACACAACCTGGGAATCCGGATAGAAACACTTCCAGTAAGACTGAAGCAACAGGAGGGCAGTGGTGAGAAGAGGAAAAGTGGGTAAATCCAAACTAACGAATACCCAAAGTGTACAAATTTTCTTAACTACCAAAATGTGCTAGAAGCTGGAGGAGCCATTCATGAGATCCCAGACTTCCAACCTGGGTGAGTGGCCTGATGCCTGATCACAGGGCATGCACAGGAGGGACCAAGGGGTCGTGAGCTCACAGGTTGTTTTAATGCCTTGTGGTGTGGGGAGAGCAGAACCTCCCAGCAGAAACGTTTTACCTAAGAGGCCAGAGCTGAGAGTCTCCCGAGAGGTAAAACTGGAGCAGGGTTGGGGACTCCGATCCAGGAATGGGATGTGTGGCCAGCACAGGGCTAAGGACTAGGGGTTCCATCATGTTTTAGGAGCTAAAGTGTTAAAAGATATAGAAGTAGAAGCAAAGGCTGCCCAAGAGCCAGCAGCAACAAACACTGTGGAAAAAGAACAAAAACTGAGGAAAGGGAACTTAATTTAATAATCAGAAAGTCCTAAGCAACGAACTTTTAGGGAAGTAATGGCTTAAACAGGAGTACAAGGGGTTAAAAAGTGAGGCATGAACCCGAGGACCCCACACTGTGAACAGCAGTACAAAGACTTCATTCACCTCGACCTTATGAAATGGGTCTAATGACTCTTCTCACTAGTCATTAGTTGCCACAGAAAGTGCTGAAAGGGAAAGTGTCACTCAGGGGCAGAGAGCTAAGGATTTGAGTCTTGGCCCTACTCCACCCCAGGGCTGGGACTGGAGCCCCAGGCTCTCCATTGTCACCGAGAAAGTTAACTTCTCAAATTTACAAGATACTGGATTCTCCCCCCATCCCCAGGAGCTGAGGAAGAGCAGGGCATCTGTATTCAAAAAGTCTGTCCTGCAGCAGCAGGCAGAGAGACTGAAACCGTGCCTTCCACTCTCCTCCCAACACCTCCAACACCCGCATCAGGGTTTTGGACCCTCATGCTGAAGGAACGACCCATGCACTCCTGCTGGGGGTGGACACTGTCAGCACAGTCTGGTGGATAAATGTAACCACTGCCCCAGTGTGCAGCTGCCCAGACTCCTATGGGGGTTGGCAAAAGTCCGTTAAGTTTTTTCTGATGATGGCTCTAGTCCTGTTTAGTTGTCTAACTCCATCTGAACCAATTTTGTTAGATTGTATTGTGACAGATGCTGTATTGATGTGCATTAAAAAAAATCCAAATTGGTGAATTTTTGTGCATCCATTTAAAAATTGAGGATGGAAGGAAACATGCAACATTTTTGGTGTATTATGCTTTATTATTCCAAGAAAGGTAAAAACGTAACTGAAACATAAAAAAAGATCTATGTAGGGTATGGAGAAGGTGCTGTGACTGATGAAACGTGTCAAAAGTGGTTTGCGAAGTTTATTGGCACTATTGACATTTTGGCCAAATAATCCTTTGCTGTGGGGCCATCTCATGCACTGGAAGATGCTCAGCAGCACCCTGGCCTCTGTCCACTGGAAGCCAATAGCGGGAAAGAGCCAACATACTCAAAACACCCAAATCAATGAAGCTATTAATGAAAATGAAAAATGTGTAAAAAACTAAACGGACTTTTTGGCCAACTCAATAAATAAGTCATCTTCCTACTAATGGGGGACTCAAATGTTAGAAAAATTTTAGTTTAATAGCTAATAAGCTCAGTAATCAATGCATGTCAAAGCTACTGTTCCTGGAATTGAAGGTGTGACCCACGCTGACTCCAGGAGACCATAAGCAGTTCCACCTTTGTGCCTCGGGAGAACTCCACGTGATTGAGATGGTATCTGAGCCACTGTGCTCCCAAGTGAGATGCCCACCGCCCAGGACACAGCCAAAGACTGGGCACAGATGAAAGAATGTTACAGGTTTTTATCTGATTAACTCTTTCCCTCAGTTCCAATCCCCTTACCCACACTTTGCTTCTTATAAAAAGGGGGGGTTGTGATGGAATGTAGGATGGCCTGTTAGGGTGCAAACCCCACATCCTCTCAGATAGCCGCCATCTGAAGAAAGTACCTGCAGAGATTCAGTCCCTGTCTCTGCCCGTTCGGTCTGGGAGGTAACAGGCAGCAGGAACGCCGGCTTTCCCTGTTTCATTACAACCCCAATCCTTTCAGTGGACGTCAAGAAAAAGTATCACTTAGGATACAACTAACTGGCGTTTTGTCTTTAAAAAGAACTTGACTGTAATATGCAAGAATAACATTTTAAAAGGCCCCTTCTGAGTATTTTGCCCCCTGAACTTAAGTCGGGCCAACTAATCCTGCCTTCCATCTAAAATAACAAAAATGACTGTTTGACTACCTTTTGAGCTACACACACAACTACGCATCTAACAACGTGGACCGATCCACCCCCACCCTCACTCCCCACAGGATCCTGCCCTCGCCGTGGCTGGAAAGGAGGCCGGGCTGCGGCGCCCACTGCGGCCTCACCGCGAGCCTGGCTGTCCCCGCCGCGAGGCCAGCGACCGGCCAGGAAGGCGCCGCCGCGGAGACTCTAGAGGCCGGCAGGACCCCCGCGGGCGTGGGCAGGGACAGGACGGGGGGCGGTTGCTGGGGCCTCACCCTCCGTTGAAAGCGTAAGGCGAGAAGCGCAGCTGCACGGGGCCGACGCTGTGCGGCTCCATCACCGGGTTTCGGCTGGGGCCCCACGACACGGCTGCACAGGACGACATCGCCGATACTGCTCCTGCTGTCTCACGGCGAGATGGCGGTCCAACCGGAAGTCGGAAGTTGCGCCACGTTCGGCCTCCCGGCTGCGCCCCTTCCCGACGCTCCGGCGCGCACTAAGGCCTGGCTCCCGGAAGTCCCCGTCGCAGAGGTCCGGGCCCCCTACTCCAAAGCTGACGGGGATGTCACGGTTTTCTTCCTTAAGAAAACATTCGAATTCATTCTTAATGGATGAAAATTTTAAAGTCTAACCATACAAAAAACTGGCAACACTATGGAGCAAGGGAAAGTCGAATCGTCTATCGGAGTGTAAGCTGGTGCAGCCGTATTTAGAAAGGGGACTGGCATCATCTGGCTTCGTTGAAGAGGTCCACACCTGAGTCCTCAGCAGTTAACTTCCAGGTATGTACTCCACCAGAAGACATGTCCAAGAATGTTTACACAAAATTGTTCCTAATAACCCCAATCTGGAAATGAGCAAATGTCCGTAAACTCAGGGATATGTCGTAGTGAGGAACATCAGTAGACGCCCGCTATGGATGGGTTTTAGCTCACAACACACACAGCATAATTTAGGAGGACAGAGTGAGTAGGAAGGGCTTGTTTCTCGATTTATAACCATGTGTTAATCTGTACATGTGTGTATTAATTTACTTATATGAATATCATTTTACAATTTTTAAAACGGACGAAGAAACTTGGGAGGAAAGGTAGGTGACTTGCCAAAGGTCACAGATTGTCGGTTTAGACATCAAAATATGGCCTACCCCGCAACGACCAATCAGAAAACGCTCTCACCAGGCGGCCCCGCCCCGGAACTCCTGAATAACCCCGCCCCACCCTGCGCTCCCGTACGCCGATTACCCGTGGTAACACAGGAAGTGACGGAGTGCCCGCACTTACCTCGGTGCTGCTGCAGCCTAGGGCCCTCCCTGAAGCCGAGCGCCGCACTGGCGGAAGTGACACTATAAGCGCGCGCCAGGAGTTCAAGAGGGGTCGCGAAGGGTCGCAGTGGCGGGCGCCCGGACTGTCTGCCGTTTGAGTTTTTCGCGGTTGGGAATCGCCGGCGGCCGTGTCTCCAGGTAACAGCCGTGGCTTTTTTTCTTCTCTGAGTCTGAGCGGCGAGGTCGGGGGAAAGGATGGGTGGAGGCGGGGGACGGGCAGGCCGCGCGGAGACGCTCTCTGCCGTCCCAGCCGCCCCACCCGGCCTCCGTTGCGCTGGAAGTGAGTCCCGCCCGTCAGGCTAGGGGCTGCGTGCGAGAGGCCAGGACCCCCGTCCTACGGCCGTCTCCTTCTTGCTTGTCTTGTATTTGCAGCACTTGTGTGGTTTGAGTGCAGCAACGTTCCAAAAGTAACTTTCCACACATCTCTGACCCATCCTGGAGCAGCGCTCTTATTTTTCTCTGTCGCCGGTGTTGCGGGGGTGGGTGCCGGGATTATGTCGCCTGTGCAGCCCTTTGTCCTCTAGGTGGGGGTCCCTCCTAATGAACGGCGCCCTCGTTCACTAGGGAATCGCCAGCGCCCGCGCCGCGGCAGCACAAGTTGGAAGCGCGCACGGGCTTCGACTTTTAACTTGTAATTAACACTCTCAAGGCCGAGGGAGACCCTCCGGGTGGGGGGCGGTGATTACGCTGAAGTCAGGGAGGGGGAGGGCCTCCGCGTCCTGTGAGACTGCGGGTGCCCACGTGATGTGCCCGGCACCTCCCTGGTGCGGTTCCCACGGCGATGCTGCGGGCGGAGCTGGGCTGGACACACGGTCTTTGCGCAGAGCCGCCTGGTTCTTCTGTCTGACAGTTACTTCGAACCTGTAGCTGAGATGGAAGCAGTGATTTCAGGAAAGCCAGGAGCGCGCTCTCATGGTGTTTCTGTGCTCTGAGGATGTGAAGCTGTCCAGTGAATGAAAACGTGGTGTCTGGACAGCTTCTCTCCCAGCGTCTCATTTAAACAGCGGCTCCACAAACGATCACACGGAGGTGTATGGGGTCCACTTAAATGTTTATTGAAAGGAACGCCTGAGACGTTGACGGAGTAACACCAATCCGCTTAGCTGCGAGCCTGAAGCTGGCCTCGTAGCACTGTGTGTGCCGTGCTTACTGTTTCTGTTCGGGCATGAGGCTCACTCAGGGACTTGTCTTCTCTGGGAACTTTCCCCCGAGTCCTCAGTGCTGACTGGAGCATCCTGAGAATTTAAATGGAATGTGTACCAAAACAAGCTGGTTCCGTTGCAGTTGCGCTGTCACAGGACACGCGGAAGGAATGCGATTCCGGCAGCACAGATAAAAGGGAGCGTGTCCACCTCGGCTCTGTTCCTGGGTTTGGGGGGGGGGGGGTGTAGCCATGACTGTGGTTATCAGACTGTGTAGCCGTCTGTATTCTCACATTAAACTTCAAATTTCAGAGCAGCACCTCTTTCCTGGCAGAGGACGACCTGGAGGGCTGAGGAAGTCGCGTGGAGTCGCGCGGGGATGCCCCGGGGGAAGACTGGGTGCTGAGCGACTCCATAGCAAAGCGTGATTTGCCGGGAAGTGGGCGGCGCCATGGATCAGAACAGCAGCCTGCCGCCCTACGCCCAGGGCCTGGCCTCCCCCCAGGTAAGGAGCGCCTGCTGGCGAACACCAATCTGCATGCTTTAAGCCTCCAGTGTTTTATTGAGAAGGTCCACTGGGCTTTGAGTAGGTCTGATGGTGGGGAGTTCGGGGAGTTCACTTGAAGGTTAAAATAGGAGTTCATCTGTAAGAACTTTTTGACAAACACGATGGTGTCCAGGTGAATGATAGGCTCTTTGATTTTGAAAGGGACTCTCACCAATTATTTTCTAGTTTCATCTTTTCCTTTTTCTGTGTAAGAGCCCAGATAACTTCTCTGCTTTCTGAAGTTTTAAATGATCTCTGTTGAGATGTAATTTACTCGCAATAAAAACACCCGTTGTAAGTGTACGTGTATCCCCCTGCATAAAACTTATAAACTAGGCATGGGAAGAGGTGAACAACAGTAACTAGTAATGAAACGGA
Organism: Tonatia bakeri; assembly: GCA_004024845.1. Taxonomy (NCBI): domain Eukaryota; kingdom Metazoa; phylum Chordata; class Mammalia; order Chiroptera; family Phyllostomidae; genus Tonatia; species Tonatia bakeri. The sequence goes on along the minus strand of PVIA01006001.1, from coordinate 38,507 downwards.
ACGACTGGGGCAGAGTGCTGCCAGAGAAGTTTGAGACTGTGGTCATTCTCAGACCACAGCACAGTTCTCATTGTGCTGCCCTTCTGGCGTGGAGACGCTGGGCAGAGGATTCCTGTGTGTTCCCCCCTCACCGGGATGGCGCAGGGTGTGAGATTCCATCACACTCCTCAGAACTGCACACAGCGTGACCTAGGTTGTTGACTTCCTGAATGTTCCATGTAATACGTCTGGGCCTCGGTGGACTGTGGGGAACTGAAACCACAGGAAGCGCAAGTGTGATGCGGGTCCAGGGCAGCAGCTCTGCGCCCCCCCACTCCCCTCCCCCAGATGTGTCCTGCAGGTGTTCTGCCCGTCTGTGGCCTAGTTCTCAGTCATCGTGATGGTGCCGTTTGGAGAGCAGAAGTTCACCTTTTCTGGTCTCTTTATCACTGTTGCTTCATGGTTTGTGCTTCTGTGTCCCGTCAGGAAGCCTTCACCCACCTGAAGTCATAGGTGTTGGTCCTCATAGTCTTGCTTTTACATGTGTCTGTCATTCATTGTCATGAACAGCATAAAGAAGGCACTCGATATAGCCTGCATTTTTTTCTAGCCAGTATGTGTGCAGCAGTTAGAGGGAGATGCAGTGGAATGATGGCCACGTTCGGGGCCACAGTGTGTAATGTGTCTTCTCCTGTTCTTTCTGCCACCGAGACAGCGAGACATACACGTCTTTCACCTGTTCGGCTTTGATGTTAGGAGGCCCACAGCCGTAACAAGCTGTGCAGCCCCTGCCGTCTCTGTGGGTCTCGGTGTCGGGGGAGGACTGGGCTGAGCACCAGAGAACTGGGGTGGCGACCTTGGCTGAGGTGCTGCTGTGACCTGTGGTCATGGGCAACGCAGCCACCTGCCCTCTGGGTCGGGGCTCCTGAGCTGCACGTGGGGAGAGGCCCGTGTGTTCTCCCTTTCCCAGGGGGCTGCGGTGAGCCTCGGGGGATTAATAAATGTCACTCTCTTTGCGGCGTTTAGAAGGAATGCAGACAAGTAAATCGATATTATTTTGATGAATGCATTGGATTTTGTTGATTGAAACTTTGGGGAGCAGTGGTTAGCCTTTTTGATAGTATTCAGGTCATCAGCACTAACGCTTCAGTGTTTCCTGCGTGCCTGTCACCAGGTCAGGCACTGTGACCAGACCCCCCTGGGGGAACCATGAAATGTATCCCAGCTGGAGGTGGGGTGCCCCCCAGGCGGTGTGTAGGGCCACAGTGTGAATGAGGATGTATGGTCACTCCAGTGCAGCCCCCGACTCTCTCTCATGATCTTAGGGCATCATTATCTCCTAGACAGGCCTGAAATTAAGCAACTTTCTCAGGCTCACATGTAATAGTGAAGGAGTGGGATTTCACACCCAAGTCCAGTTCCAAACCCTGAGCTCCTACCCACTGTGTACAGGTAACGAAGAAAGTGATGTGTGTAGGAACAGCAAGTTCCTCCCTCCTCGTGTGCCTGATGACCCATTTACACCAGAAGGTGCCCATCTTCCCACTCCTCACCTGTTCTCTCACCAGGCAGGCCCTGCACGCGCTCGGTGCCAGCCAGCCTAACCCTCTGTTCCCCGGACTTTCCACAGGGCGCCATGACTCCCGGTATCCCCATCTTCAGTCCAATGATGCCGTACGGCACAGGGCTGACTCCCCAGCCCATTCAGAACACCAACAGTCTGTCCATCCTGGAAGAGCAGCAGCGGCAGCAGCAGCAGCAACAGCAGCAGCAGCAGCAGCAGCAGCAGCCACAGCCACAGCCGGCCCCTCAGCCAGCGACAGTGACCACAGTGACGGCCGCGGTTCAGCAGTCGGCGACCCAGCAGGCGACTCAGGGGCCCTCGGGACAGACGCCACAGCTCTACCACTCACAGACTCTTACCACGGCACCCTTGCCGGGCACCACACCCCTGTACCCTTCGCCCATGACGCCCATGACCCCCATCACACCTGCCACGCCGGCCTCAGAGAGCTCCGGGATCGTGCCACAGCTGCAGTGAGTACTCACGTTGGGTCTTCTCACTGCCCTGGGGGGTCCCTGGGAACCACACCGCCAGACTTGTTTTCGGAGGGATTGTGGGTTCAAGGGTGGACCCCAGCTCACTGTCTTGCGGGACAAGGGACGCAAAGCCGCCTCCGTAGGAAGTGCTCATAACGTGTTTAGAGATCAGTAGCCCGTGTTCACACACTTGGTCCAGTGAAACCCCAGCCGCACCTCGTTGTGATTACGCTGGTGCTTCCCTGGAGCTGACACACTCCACCAAGCCAGACGCAGTCTCCTTGCCCTGGGGCGCTTGCTCTTCGGGTAGACCGCTCCTCACTCGTGGGGCAGCCCGGTTCGTAGCGGTCCGTGTTTTTCTTCATCGAGTGTGAGGAGGGCTGCCCACACATCCCATCCTGGCTGAGCTGTGTCTTTCTCACAAGCTGAGGATGGCTGTTCTTGCCGCCCTAAATGGACTTTCCTTTCCTGCCTCAGCGAGGTGGGACTGTGTGTGACAGAGTCAGGGGGCGGGGCGGAGCGTCCAGTGGGCGCAGAGTCGCGAGGGTGGGTGGTGGTGCTGACTGCACAGCCCTGGGAGCCCGTGACCATCACTGAGCTATGCACCTGAGACGGGGAGGAGGCTGTGTTTTATGTTGTATGCCTGCCAAAGACAGTGGGAGAGAGGGGTGTGTGGCAGCTACATGGCTGAGTTTGTGAGAGTGCCCCAGGGGCGACGAGGTGCCCTTCGTCAGTGGGCCGATGCTGCAGGCAGGTGCGTGGGGGCTGACTGGAAGGACACAGGTGACGTGGAGACGAAGACACTCGCCACCCGGGCCCCCCAAGGTGGCCTTCCAGTTGTGCCCTCACGCGGACAGGCAGGCTGTGAGCCACCAGGTCCACAGAAGTGCTGCATTCTGACAGAAGGGACCAGAGCGGCGGTGAGCGGGAGCCCATGGGACATGGGCCTGCAGGCGGGCCTTGGGGTTTGCAGGACAGAGACGGCTTCAGGCACAGGGTGCCGCTCTGCACACGCGAGGCTTTGCTGTCAGAGCCAGGAAAATGCAGAACCTAGGTTTGCTTTTAGGTTTGAGCTTTTATTAAAACTTCTAGTAAAGTTGTTTTTCACTACATACTGTTTTGTAAGTGATTCATAAAATATATAAGAATACTAAAAGGAGCATTCATTGATAATATCTGAGGGTTAATCAGAAGAAAACAGGGTTTTTCTTCCTTTGTCAAGATACCAAGTTGGTTTTTTGGTTTTTGGTTTTTGTTTTAAGATTTTACTTATTTACTTTTAGAGAGAAGGAAAGAGAGGGAGAAAGGGAGAGAAACATCAATGTGCAGTTGTCTCACGTGCACCCCCTACTGGGGACCTGGCCTGCAACTCAGGCTTGTGCCCTGACTGGGAATTGAACTGGTGATCTTATGGTTTGCAGGCCAGTGCTCAATCCATCAAGCCACACCAGCCAGGGCCAAGATACCAAGTTCTTGTTCTTCAAAAGATACTTATTCTGAGAGGACGGAGAAGACCATCCTGCATTTTTCTTTGTAAAGAGCAGTTTCTGGGTTGGGAGTGGTGGTAGGTCAGAGCGCAGGGCAGAGCTGTGCCGGCTCCAGTGGGCTCTGGGCAGGCGACCCGTGCCCTGGCCCTGGCACTGAGGGGCCAGTGCGTTCTGAGTAGGTCACCCTGTTTAAGCCTCAGCATCTTCATGTGAAATAGTTACGACTCCACAGTGCATGGTAAGTAGGAAGTAATAACATGTACAATAAAATGCTTACCATGGTATCCGGTACCTGTGAAACACTTCATAAATGTCGACAACTTGCTAGAATTTTAATTAGAAAGCTATCTCAAAATTAAAAGAATCTAATGAAGTTAAATTAGTCCTTGTGGAAGAAATAGGTTTCTAGACAATCATCTAACATCTCATCCTGTAAAAGTGAATAAATTATGTTTTCCTTTCAATTTTTTTTGCAGAAATATTGTATCCACAGTGAATCTTGGTTGTAAACTTGACCTGAAGACCATTGCACTTCGTGCCCGAAATGCTGAATATAATCCCAAGGTGAGATCAGCTTTAGTGTGTTTTAAACCAGATGACAGGAATCACTTCTGAGGGCTCCAGGGTGAGACAGGCTGTGCCGTGGCAGGACGTTCCTGCTCTTCCCCAAAGCCAGTGGGAAACGGGGGTCACTACAGTGCACATGGACATGCTTGGAGTTGATGTGTCCGTCCCCTCGGGAGGGAAGGTGTCACCCAGCAGGAGGGTGACAGTTGCGAAAGCCAGTCACTAGGATCAGCACACGGAAGGGAGAAGCAGAGGCCCTGGGGTGGAGTGGGGGTGCAGTGAGTGGAGGGGAGAGCTGCAGGCACTGCTGACCTCGCAGGGATGCGGGAGAGAACGCATGGGCTGCGGTCCAGCTTGGTCTGCAAGGGCGGGGCCGGCGTGGGCAGGAGTCGTGGGAGGGAGTGGCTAGGCTCAGGTACCCTTCGCGGTTGCCGTGGGGCTCTCTGACCCCCGCCCTCTCTGGCTGTTGCAGCGCTTCGCTGCTGTGATCATGAGAATCCGGGAGCCCCGGACGACGGCGCTGATCTTCAGTTCTGGGAAGATGGTGTGCACGGGCGCCAAGAGGTGGGTGTGGGTGGCCGCTTTCCGTCTGCGTTGCAGGCGTTCTCGGGGAGCCCAGCACTGTGATGCAGCATGGCTGGTTCCGATCACTATAGTCAGCACTAATTCCATTGTCTCACAAGCGGGAAGGAGTTTTGGACATACGTTACCATTGCTTATGTCCATGCAGTTCAGTTCCATTTTATGTGTGTTTGATAACATGTTATTACATCAAAACAACTAAGAAGGTTCCCTATACATAAAAAACTGTACGTGTAACACAGATTCCTCTGCAAGGAGAAAAATGTGGTTAGGAACGAGGACCATGCCACAGGCCTCCTTGGCTCTGGCGGTGTGGCGTGTGGTCACAGGGCCACAGGTGCTGCCGCCCTCTTGCTGAATGGCATTTGCCCCGAGGGTCTGTGTCATGCGCCTCTGGGTCAGATGCTGCTGTCTGTCAAGGTCACGCAGCATTCAGGGGCTTGACTAGGCTACCTGGTCTCACAGCCCCAGACTTGGCAGGAGGTACCAGGAAGGGAGGTTAGTCACAAGTGAAGTAAATTAAATGCTTAAAATAAGAGATGATTAAGATGCACTTGGAGGTGTTCACCCTCGAGCGGGCTGTGGACGCCTTTGCTAGTTCTGAACTTCAGAGTTGTCTTTTGACCAACTAAAGGCCGTTGGTGTGGACTTTCTGGCTCCGGTCTCAGAGCATTTTCAGAAGGCAGGATGGGGTCTGCCCCGGCCCCTTCCTCAGGGGCCTGCTGTGTGTACTGTCCGCAGGCGCAGTGCCCGGAGCCTGAGGGCTGCTTGGGCAGCTCTGTGCTGCTCCTTTCCCAGGAGGCGATTCGCACTGACTTTCCCGCCGCAGCTCAGACAGAACAGTGTGCACCTGTTTGGGCAAACAGTTTGCTACACAAGAAACTGAAAATGAGCTCACTCTCTGGGAAACGGCACCACGCATGTGGTGTTTTTGTCCCTGACCTGCATCTGAGAGCCTGCTGTTTGTGGCGGCCCGGGTGCACTCACTGTGTCCCACACCCCCGTCACAGTTGTGTCCTGCACGTGGGGCTCAGGACCGGGCAGAACCGGGGCGTGCGTCTCCAGGCACAGGTCTCAGGAGTAGCTTGTGGGCCGACACACAGTAACAGCCGTGCTAATGGTGATGGCTGCGTGTGTCACAGCCGTAAGTTCTGGGCCATCTGGGGTTTTGTGCATTGGGAAGGTGGCCGTTTCAGTAGCCTGGTTTCCCCACAAGGACGCAGGATAACTTTGCAGTAAAGTTGTTTGGGTCTGCTGATCTTTACTCTTATTGGGAAGGGGTGACCCGTCCACCCTTTTGAAGGAGCTGCTCGTCGAAGTAACTCCTGGAGCCGGCCTCAGGTGTGCACAGCTCCCTCTCCCCTTTCCCTAGCGAAGAGCAGTCGCGCCTCGCAGCAAGGAAGTACGCCAGAGTCGTGCAGAAGCTGGGCTTCCCAGCCAAGTTCCTGGACTTCAAGATCCAGAACATGGTGGGCAGCTGCGACGTGAAGTTCCCCATCCGGCTGGAAGGCCTGGTGCTGACCCACCAGCAGTTCAGCAGGTGAGTCCCTAGTGGGCAGGACTGTGCCTGGCAGCTCGACCTGGCATCTCGGTTCAGACCTGTGTGATCCTGCGTCTGCGAGTGATCCGCTCATAGGAACACGCTCTGTCGTTCCTCTGCGTTCGCTGCGGAGTTTCTCCGACGGCTGTGGGGCATCTGGTTCTTGCCAGCCTCCTTCCCACTGCACGTGGTGACGTGAGCCCCCCTTTGTGGGTGGAGTTCACTCCCTCCTTGTACTCCAGCATTACATTGCTCAGCAAACACGTTTCAAATGCTCGAATTAAACTCACCACCTTGGGCATCGACTCCCCCCGTTGTTTCAGTCTTTGCTGTGCTCAGCATTACCAGCTCCACCAGCGACACAAGTGCCCTTTCCGTTCCTTCCCCTGCCACTTCCTGCTGAGACCTCCCGGCGGCAGGTGGCCCCTCTGCAGACTTGCAGTGCGAGGCACCTGGCACTCCTTGGGTTCGCCGTGGCTTCGGGTGCCCAGGCCTTTCATATCCAACTGAGCATATCTTCCTCAGAAACCTTCCTGAATCTCCCACTAGGTTACACACACGCCCTGTTTCCACCCTCTGTGTGACGACAAGATGTTGCCAGGGTCAGAATGAGACACCGAAGCAGAACGCTCGGTCAGCGGGATGAGGGCAGGCCCATTCTCCACCCAGCGTGTTTCCTGTCGCTTGGGTGAAATTGCCTGACCAGCAGATAGCCAGAGAGTATTTCGATTCAAGGAGATAAGGTGGGAGTGATTAAAAGGCATACTGTTATTGCCAGATCTGAGAAAGAAATGTCACCCTAGACTTGTCCAGAACGATGCCAGGTCCAGTCGGAGAGACTGCAGAGCCTTAATGGGAGCTTCTCATTCCACCGAGGGTCCAGGCTCATTAAGAGCAGAGGTGCTGAGCCCCCCGGTGCTGGCACTGGCTGGCTGCACGGGCCCCCTCTCCCCACCCCTGAGGTGCTGCTCGGGGAGCTAGGCTTCGCCTCCCCGCTGTGGGCTGTTCGTCTGCTCTTGCTCACACAGGTCTTTTCTCTGAAAGCGTGGGCACCTTTTAACTCATGCATTGTTTTTGTCATTTTCCTTCTAGTTATGAACCAGAGTTATTTCCTGGTTTAATCTACAGAATGATCAAACCCAGAATTGTTCTCCTTATTTTTGTTTCTGGAAAAGTTGTACTAACAGGTAAGTTGTAACAGGAAGTCATAGCTGAAGGTTTGAAAATCTCAGAATGGCGCTCTCTCAATGCCGAGGAGTAATGGTGTGGACTTGGGTCGGTTGGTAACGACTGGTAAAGAGGCCTTTTCTGTCCTCCCATCCCAAGATGCTGGCCTGGCAACAACATCCCCGCCCCCCAACTCCCGCCATGAGGGAAACCGGACCGGTATCTGCTGGGCCTTCAGCCCGGGCTTGGCCTATGGGGGAGGGGAGAAGGTGAGCCTGACATTGACCATGAGATGCAGTTTTAAGTGGGAAGTTGCCCCTGAAGCCTTCACATTCACCCCCCCCATGTCATTTCAAGACAACAAAGGGGGATTTGGAGGCACTTGGTGGAAGGTGGCAGCTGGGGAGGAAGATGCAACCACTGTCACTGCACCTGTGGTCGTGACCTGGTGCAGGGGCCAGCCCAGCCCCAGCTGCAGAGAGGGAGTGGAGTCACCTGGGGTGTTGCTTTTGTAATTCGAAAGGCCCTCTTATGAAAATACTGCTATAAAACAAAAACAGGATGGTGACAGTGGGTCTGTCACTCATGTTTTAATGCCTGTGTCTGCCAGTCTAACTGCGAGGAGAGAATTGTGCTAGTGGTTTTGTTGTGACGTCGTGATCGTACCTCTTACCAGGTCAGGAAGTGCCATTGCAGACTCTCACGGCAGCTCCGCTTGCCTTCACAGGTGCCAAGGTCAGAGCAGAAATTTACGAAGCCTTTGAAAACATCTACCCAATCCTCAAGGGCTTCAGGAAGACCACGTAACAGCTGTCGGCCCTCCTGCTCTCCCTGCCCGCTTGGTTTTGAAAACAAACCCGTTTTGGTACATTTAGGTGGTGGTGGTGTGGGTGGCGGCCTGCACCGTTCCAGGTGGCACTGTCATGGCAGCGCCTTGCACCCCCGTACCTGGATTTAGAGTTTCAAACACTTCCTGCTGACGACAAGTGGGTTTGAGGGAGAAAACCAGTACGGAAGCCTCCTCTGCAGTTGGCTGGGCTCTTCCTTTTGTTTGCTTTCTTCCCCGTAAACCACAGTTTTTATATTTCTACCAGAAAGTGAAAATGTTTTTTAAAAGTGTTGTTTTTCTAATTTGTAACGCCTAGGGTTTATTTTTGTGCCAGACACATTCCGCCTCTCCAGTGTTGCGGGACACAGTCGACGGCTGACGAGCGTGAGTGGCTGTGCACACCTCCTCCTCTCAGCACTCTGTGCAATAGACGCTGTTTGTAAAAGTGTTGGATTGACGTTACAGATGACGCCTTGTAAGATTTCTGTGATCACACTGTTGAAAAAGTTGTATTTTAGATATAATGCCTGAAATCACTTCCGCTTGTGCCTGTGTTTTGTTTCGATCAGCATTTCATTGTACATTGCATGTACATTGCAATGAAAGTGGAAGAGCCGTCTGAAAATGTGAGGTCACTCTTCAGATGTGTGTTGGTTGTGCTCCAGGTCGTGCTGAGCTCCTCCTGTCTCCAGACCCCTCCCGATCCAGGCCAGCCCCTTCCCTCCCCCCAAACAACCACCATCCTGGTGGAGGGCAGTCTTCCATTTTTTAAATTTGATAGGTTTTTATCTGTTTTGCTGCTGAAGTGTCCCCTCCGTCTCTTCTCAGGCCATCTGGCTGGTAGGGTCTCTGAGTGCTTCCCCATCTGCAGGCTCGATCCGGAACAGCCCGTCCGCCTCCCGCAGAGATCCCCGTCCCTTTGTCACAACCCAGTGGCGTGTCCTTTCATTAGGAATCAAATGTTTGGTTGACTCTCTTCCTTTTGACCCATCACTGATTTGTTAGGGGGTTGCAAATGATGGAAGTCTAATAGTTTCACTTTTTCTTACGTTCATTGGAATACTTTTGTAAAGTGATACACTTCAAAAGTTTTCAAGATAAAAAACCTGAGTTCATACCACCCAGTTCAAATCTAGGACTACTGGGGTTCTATTTAACCAATTCTATATTATATGTTATCTTTTACACAAGAGTTATTAATTAAAAAAAAAAACAGTCAATGAGTTAAAATGTCCCATAATACATTTTCTCCTGTTACACACACAGCACTCATAGAGGAACAACGCTACCACCAACGTAGTGATCAAAAGCATCACAATGTACTTTTCTTGCTGTGCTTTCTAAACTGTCAGAAGGCACTGAGACCAGAACCCAGGGCCAGCTGGGGCACAGTGCGTGGCTGCGCTGTCTGGCTGGGTGGAGCCAAGTGAAGGTCTCAGAAGCAGTAACTGGGTGAGACAGTTACAGTGTTTCTAAATGTCTCGACATGTTTAGAGGTAACTAAGTTGTGTGAGGTAGTGTCTCACATATATTTTTTATATAGTTGCTTTTTTTTTTTAAACCTCAGTTTATTGCAGGAGATGCTTAGGGAGTCACTCCCAGGCTGTTGGAGGGAGGGGCCCTCCAACCTGCAGGGACTGGAGCCCAGACTGACGGGAGTCAGAGGGGAATGTCGGGGCTTGGGTGAAGAGGTAATGGAGTTAGGGGAAAACACTCCTAGACACGGAGGACAGTGGGGGGTGACCAGGGAGAGGGGGTGGGGGAGGTAAGAGAGAGTACAGGGGGGTGAATGGTGATGGAAGGAAACTTGGCTTAGGGTGGTGAACACACAGTTCAACATACAGAGGGTGTGTTGTGGGGTTGCACACCTGAAACCTGTGTAATTTGATCAACCAGTGCCACCCCAGTAAGCTCAATTAAAAAAGGCCCTGCAGGGAATGGTGCACCTTTCCCTCCTGCAGCAAAAGTAGTGGACACGCCAGACCTCTGGAGGGACAGAATGTCTCTACTTCTTTTCCTGCAGGTGAAAGGAAAGGTGAGGTCCTAAGGCCAGGAGACAGATACTGAGGTTTCACTTCAGACTTTATCAAGGGGAAGGGAGGAAGGTGGACAGCAGAGAATGTTCCTTCTCCCAGGCCACATAATTGGTCCAACTGAGAACAAGGAGACACCTTTCTGGGGTGATTTCCTCCGGAAGCTGAAGGAGACCTTTGTCTTGCGTTCAGCTGGCTGGGCAGCTGTGTGGAGGAGGCTGGGGCAGTAGGTGAGTCTGACCAGGGAAAGGAGGGGTGCGGGGTGCATAGGGAGCACACTCCGGAGTCACCTGGGTCCCTGAAGCCTGCGGAGTCCGAGCCAGCTCCTCTTGTGTCTGTCAGTCCCTTGCTGCTCAAGTGACTGGAGTTGTGTCATTTGCAACCAAGGGTCCTGACTCCGAGAGGCTGGGCTGGATGGATGCACAGGTGGGCGGGGCAGTGTTGGGGAGGACGGCGCCCGCAGTTTTGAAAGCCCACGGTGTCCTGGGTGGGGGGCAGGGTGCGCCCCCCCCGGGGGTGATGGTGGGGCCAGGACATGGCCCACCTTGCAGATGACCCTGTGGATCAGCACCTGTCAAACCTCAGCAAAGACCCGTTTGTCTTTCCTAATTTTCATGCCGTCCCAGGCCAACGCACTCGTGAATGGCGTTAAACACTCAGAGAAAGGGAATAAACATGCACACCACACTGGTCGGATTCCTAACTAGGAGACTGCTGACGGTGAGCAACTCGCAACCGAACACTCACTCCCAGTTGCTGCGTTTCCCGGCGCGCACAGCTGTCAGAAACAGATGTGTCACGATGTGAGCTGAATTGTTTAAAATGACTATGTCTTCGATGAGGCATTGCAAACTCTGCTCTGAACCCCACCCAAAACTCTTCTGAGACCTGCGAGGAACCCCCGGAAGGCAGCCCTACCAGACGGATGACAGGAGTTGTGAGATCTTGCTAGCACGTGGATGACGGAGTTAGGGTTTCATCCTTCAACTGGCAGAGCCACCTGAGCACAGCTGGGCCCATTCGTGAAGCAGCAACTTTGTGAGACAAGGTCGATGCATTCAGGGCACACGGCCTCACGACAACTGTGTGTGTGACACTGGCCGGAGGAAGAGGCTGAGCAGAGAAGTGTGTGCGTGTGCGCACGTGAGCAGGGCACACGGCCTCACGACAACTGTGTGTGTGACACTGGCCAGAGGAAGAGGCTGAGCAGAGAAGTGTGTGCATGTGCGCACGTGAGCAGGGAGGACGAACGTCGTGTCTTCTGCGCCCTGCCCTCCACTGCCCCGACTGGTGGCCATGTGACCCAGCACACGCAGAGCACCAGAGACACGCCTTCTCTCTGCAGCCCTGACGTGCCGCTCGCAGGGTGGGGGCCATCTGTGTCTTCATCACCCACTGGTTTGATTTTTAAACACCCCTCCCCTGTGCCAGAACCAGTGCTTCTGAAGGGCCCCTCCACAGCGCATCTCCATAAAAATTGTGTTTATTCTTTGCTTAAAAAATATATGTTCTAAAGGGCAAGCAAATACCCTCAAACCCCCAAAATGGAAACATAGTCTTGGAGTGAACTTTGAAAAGATATTTCAAAACTCTGCAAGTGACAGGAAGAATTCTCCACGTGGGGTTATTACCAGACGTCCCTTTGTGCGGGACTAATAATTTGCAGGAAATGGTCTCTCCACCTGATTCTGACTGCCCAGCGCCCACTGGCCGCCACGAGCTGTCAGACATGTTTTTGGGGTGTCTTTGAGGATGATCTTGATTGAGGTCATCAATTTTCCACAGCGCTAATATTGTTTTTTGCTACTGTGTTGTACAAGTCCTTTATATAGTGGGGTATTACCCCTTATCAGATACCTGGTCTGCAAATAATTTTCCCATTCTATTGGTTGCCCTTTTTTTTTCTGCACAGAGCTTTTTAGTTTGGTGTAGTCTCACTTGTTTTTTTATTTTGTTGCTTGTGCTTTTGGGGTCATGTCAGAAAATGCATCACCAGCACCCACTTCAAGGAGCCTTTATCCCTTTTTCCTCTAGGAAGTGCATGGTTTCAGGTGCTACATGCAAGTCTGTAACCCACTGGGCATTCATGTTTGTGAGCGGTGTGAGTCAGGTGGTTTCATTCGTGCACGTGCGAATGTGCAGTGTTCCCAGCACCATGTGCTGAAGACTGTTTTCTCTACCGAGTCTCCCTGGAGCCCTTGCCACGTGCTTGACTGTGTGTGTGCAGGTTCGTTTCTGGGCTTTCCCTTCTGGGCCATTGATCTAAGAGTCAGTTTCCATGCCCATGCCGTGCTGTTTGGATGACAGTTAATCTAGAGCACAGCTTAACAGCAAAGTGTGATCGCCCTGCTTTGTTCTTTCTCAGGGTTGCCTTGGCTGTTCGGGGTCTTTTGTGAACCCACATAAATTTGAGGAGTTTTTCTCCTGTAAAAAATTGCCATTGGAACATTGCTAGGGATGGCACTGAAGCTGTAGATGGCTTTGGTTAGTAACTTTTTTCTTAAGATTTTATTTATTTTTAGAGAGGAGGGAAGGGACGGAAGAAAAGATGGAGAGAAACTTTGATGTGCAAGAGAAACATTGATTGGTTGCCTGTTGCAGGAGCACCCAACCCAGGCCCATATCCTGACCAGGAATCAACTGGCGACCGTTCAGTCTGCGGAATGACACCCAGCACACTGAGCCACACTGGTCAGGGTAGGTAGTAACACTTTAACAATATTAATTCTTTCAATCATGAACGCAATACTTTTCCATTTGTTTGTGTCTTCGTCAGTTTATTTCAACAGTGTCATAGTTTTCAGAGGTCTTTCACCTGTTACACTTACCCCTGAGTGTTTTGTTTTTCATGCTATTATAAATGTGACCAATTTATTTCCTTTTCAGGAAATTTGTTGACAGTTGCTACTTTTGAACATGGTTGGAGGTCAGTGTGATGTTTTCTTTCTGGTGACTCGGACTAGTCTGTCCCCCAGTGGGAGGCCTGTGAATGCCCTGTGCATGCTTGCCATTACCTCCAGTGTGGTGGGGACACACAGCTAAAGGACAGGCTGGCTGGTTTCTACTAATGTGCCTGTGGTAATGTCCCCATTTTTTTTTAAGATTGTATTTAATTTTAGAGAGAGGGGAAGGGCCAGAGAGAGGGGAACATCAGTCTGTGGTTGCCTCTGAAGCGCCCCCTACTGGCGACCTGGCCTGTAACCCAGACACGTGCGGACTGGGAATTGAACCCGCAACCCTTTGGTTTGCAGGCCAGGGCTCAATCCACTGAGCCACACCAGCCAGGGCTGTCCACATCTTCTTATGTGTCCACATAGGCAGACATTAAATGAATTTGCTGAAAAAATCCTTAGCAGTCAGGATGCTGTACTGACTCCAAGAATTACCTTAATTTGGGATATGAAGCCCCTCTCATCCAGTTTCCCAGAAGCTACTGAGTTTCCCACCATGTGTGTGACTCTTGCCACCAGTTGATGAGAACTTTCAGTGTGTCCTCCTATAGCCATGGTCTCTACCACCACTTGGGAGTGACTCTCAGATTTGGTGCCCCTCCCCCAGCCTCAAAACCCTTCTTTCAGAGCTGCGTTGGACTGTCTCCCTCTGGAGGTCCGCACTAGTTTTCCATATGGTGCTGTGTGACCGTGTTTAGGTGCAACTTCTATGAGTTGCACATACTTTCACACACGTGGACTTTCCGATGTAAATACAGTGAAACAGCCAAGTGGCAACAGCAGCAGATGGTGCGGCCTCCACAACAACTCATTTCTGGTGGCAGTGCACCTCAGGCACAGCAGGGCCGAGGGGAGGAGAATGCGACCCAGAGCAGACGGAAGTGACCACGAGACGAGGCGGTCACTGTTGGTAGGCACGCACAGGCCAATGGCAGTGCCTCCAGTTGTGCCTCGGGGCTGAGCAGGCAGCACCAGGGGAGAGAACGGGAAATGAACACAAGATAATTTTAAGCCACTAGGGGCTGGCAGGCACCTTCAAGTGGTTAACAGCACAGACTCAAAATAAGCCTGTGTGAACAAATGCACCTGAAAGCTGGCCTCCTGAGCTCGACGGGACCACCCTGGGGCTGACCCAGGGACACTTCGATGGCAGTGCCTGTACCCGCACTCTGGCTGCTTCCCCAGCAGTAGTGGGAGACGGGCAAGGCTGACCAGTGCCCTGCCTGCTGGTCTCTTGCACGAGCAGGGCTGCTGGCTGAGCTCGGCCAGCTGCGAGGCAGGGCTTCTCTTCAAAGTCAGGTAGTCTGATCACAAATCGGTTACCTCATCTGCCAACTCTGCTGCCACCGGAGAATACTGGGCATCCCACCCACTGTGCTTACCAGCCCAGTGGGGCTCAAGTTTTTCTTCACATTCTGGGCTTGCATGGGCACCAGAGCCTGTGACAACCACCTGATTATCAGATATGCCTTTTGGAGTTTTACCCAAGTATTTTTCTTTTACTCCATAAATTCTAGGGGGAAATGATCTGAGTGATGTTTTGACTTAACTAGGCATACACCCCATTTTTATTGAAGAAAAATACATACAAGTAAACAGTTCATTTCACATAGTGCACCATTCTGGTAACCTTCACACCTAGTGTGTACCTTTCCAGATTTACTTCCATGCACACACACATACAAGCATTTTCTTAAACACACAGCCCTCCCAGGAGCACTGTCTGTGACGGCACCTTGGTTTGAGGTGCCCGTGCAGACCTGCACCTCGTGTGCTGTGCACACAGGTCCATGTCAGCGAAACCCCACAGCCTCCCCCAGGGCTGACCCATCAAAACCTCGGGTCGTCCCCATCACTGGACGTTTTCATGTCACTGATGTGTAGACATGGCTGACAATCCCTAAAACACCTTTCCATTGCTCTCTCACGATACTTCCTTGGGATGCAGTCCTAAGAGTGGACGTGTAGGGTCTGCGAGGTCACGTGCATTCTGAAGGCTGTGCAACATGGTTTTTAGGGTGCAGCTGTCACATCTTGCCTCCACACAAACTCCTCTGTGTAGCCCACGCCCAGGCTGCAGCTCTCAGCACAGGTGAAGACAGCCAGGACGCCCCAGTCCACGCTCCTGCCCAGTCTGTCGGCCTTGAGGTGGTTGAGCAGCTGAGGCATGACCTGCGAGGGGCGACACAGTCAGCGAGCCACCTCGGGGCCCTCCCAGCCACTGCAGGGCCCCGGGCTGTTGGTTCCCAGACACACAGCTGACTGGTCCATGGCGAGGAGCTGCCAACGACCCGAAGCTCTGCGCATGAGCACTGGCCCTCTCCTCGCATTGCAGGCTTCCAGACTAAGAACCAGTCAGTGCTGGGTTTCCCTTTTTTCACCCCAAGGAACACACATTTCCTATACACTCTGTAAGGTTAGTGAACCCACAGTTAAAGATTTCTACCCAACCCCAAAATGACTGTGATACTAACAATTTCTTTAGACAAAACATTTATGCTTACATCCATTTGTTTTCTTAATGAATCCCCAAACAAGATTAAATAGAGTTAAGTTCTAAAACACTCCTCTCCCAAAGCACAGAACTAGACCCTGACTGATGGAAGGAGATGCATTATTTGAAACCACAGAGCTGGCAGCAGATGCACTAAAAATGGCTCTGGGCCTGCACTGGGAGGTGGGAGGGTCGGAGGGCTAGGAAGGGCAACACATGGGGAACCTTGCTGCTGTGGAAGGCAGCGATGTGTCTAAAATCCAGTACACTGACATATATCGAAAACACTATCATTTACGGATGTGAATAATTACCAGATAAAGCAGTAAAAAAACAATTTTAAGCCCTGAGGGGGATAGGAAACTATGGAATTTCACAGTAAGACAACTTCCATAACAGCATACAGACCCCATGCACAGGTGACTTTGGACAGGTTCTGCAATGTTAAAACCGTACAGCAGGGTATACAGAGGAAAACGGCCCCTGTTTAAGGTCATACCTGGAACTCAAATATTCTCTTGGCACCACAGGGGCAATCTGGAATATCCTCTTCTCGGGGGATACTTTCACCAGAGATCCAGATGGGGGCGATTCCCCTGCCGTATCTGAGAACCTAAAATCAATCAGGGTCACATTCCAACCTCCCACATCTCACCTGAGACGCCCCATTTGCTCCCACACTTGATGGACACTCCACTGAAAGGTGGGGTACTCTCCCCGGCCTCCACCCAGCCCCTTGTCAGAGTGAACGCCTTCTCCACGTCACCAAAGCCTTATGTGACGCAGGGCAGAGAAAGTACACTTCTTAGCTGATGACAGGGTTCGAATCTCAACCTACGACTATTTTGTGAGCGGAGTAACAATAAACCTGTGTGCCTATAACAGGTTCTGAATTCAAATGCAGCCGTCTGTGGTCACACAGATATACGGAACTCGGACCAACACTGTCAAAGGGACCGATGTCACCTGAAAGGCGGTGTTTAGGTAAACATTATAATGAGATCTCACACAGCGGCTGAGTGGGGCCCGAATTCTGCTATGAGCTCACAGTGCTCCAGACCACCTCGTCAGCATCCCCGACCCAGAGCCACTCTTCCTGGACCCCATGTGTTAAGTGGACCCTGCGACTGGCTTATGGGAATCCAGTCAAGTGTCCTGCCGTGACTGCAGTTCCCGGGGAGGGTAGGAAGGAGAACGACAGAGATGAGCAAGGGAGACGTGCTGAGCATCTCCTGAGCCCACAGCCACCCAGTTCCTCTCACTTGCTGAGACCCCAGGAGCAAGTCGCCACGCAACACCGGGATCCAGGGCTCTTTCCATAAAACCAGTGTCTCAGTGTTTGCATCTTGTGCCAGTTTTAAGAGCCAAAGGGCCCGTTAGGAAACCAGGAGGAATATCTTTCCCTTCAGTTTTCTGTGCCTAAACCACATGTCACACTCAACACCCCCACCTGACACTGTCCTCAGAAAACAAACCCTGCGTGGCACACGGCCTGATGGCCACTTGTTCAGCACCCGGGACAGGAGCAGCCCAGCAGACACCTGCCCTCCACGCCTCTGGGGGTGGCGCCAGAGATGACCCCTCACGAGAACACAAGGGCAGTGAGGTGCTGCACTTTACCTGTTCCGGTTCCAGGGCCATTTTAGTTTTAAACTTATGGAAAATCTTATCTTCCGTGGATTCGTGTTTTGCCATGGAATCCAGTTCTTCCTCCGGTGCTTCAGCTGAAAAAACACCAGCATAACTGTTATGCTCACAGGCACCACCCCACGTCCTGATGGCTCAAACAGGCTGAGGGCGGGCAGTGTTAAAACACCAGCCAAGTGTTGAACCAGAGAGACTGGACTTGCTCCTGTCAGTGCCGCGAGACCAGCTGAGGCTCCAGGTCTCCAGGAACTGTAAGTTACTGTGCACTGGCTCCCAGTGAACACTGTTTTTCAGGAAAGCTTCAGATTTAAAAAACAGACCCAAGTCCAGTCGAGATGGTGACGTAGGTAAACATGGCTTGCCTCCTCACACAACCACATCACAATTACAGCCGAACTACAGAAAACCATCGTCCGGAACTGTCGGAAACTGAGCTAGTGGAAGGCCCACAGCTACAGAATTAGAGAAGAAACCACGTCATGACTGGAAGGAGGGGCGCAGACACAGAAGGGGCTGGTCCCACACCCATGTGTGGGGAAAAAATCAGGAGGGATATCTCAGGAGCAAGGAGTCCCAGCCCCACACCAGGCCCCCCAGCCCAGGGTTCCAGTGCCAGGAAGAGAAGTCTCTCTAACTTTTGGCTGCAAAAACCAGCATGGATTGAGGCTGTGGAGGACAGAAACTTCTGGAGCCCCAAGCAGTTCCCCTTAAAGAACCCCCACATGGGCTTGTGCCCTCTGACCTCCAGTACTGGAGAAGCAGATGGAGAGGTATCAGGGACATACAAGGTGGAACTGAACTGCCCTGGGGGGAGGTGGCAGCTTTTTCCTAGACAGAGGTGCTGTCAGAAGCTGCTATTCCCTTTCTGAGCCCTCCACTACAGAGTCACAGGGCCAGCAGGCAGGGGCCAGAGATGAGACTCCATCAACCTGGCTCACACTGTGTGCTCCACCCAAGTTTCAGGCCCACCCAAGCTGTTTCCAGTGGCTTTTCCACGTGAATGGCTTGTCTTGGCCCCTGCTTCAGATTTCGCTAAATTCTCTCAAGTGGCATCTGGCTTCAGTGAGCCCTGCTCCTCTCCTTCAGCTGCCCTAGGCCCAGCACCAGGAGCTGCGGCCTTGGTTCACAGCGTGGCCTCACTTGGGTAGCTGTAAACCCAGCACAAGTAGCAGCCACCTGCAGATCACTTTGTAGCTTTTGCTGTTTTACCTCGGGACAGAACACAGGCAGTGGCTGACCTGGACTTGCCAACAGAAATCAAGGCTCAAGTATAACAGGAGGGTGTACTCAGCCCACACCTCAAGGAGCCAGCTTGGGTGATGGGGAGGCTGTGCCACTGGACCCTACAGGACACGTGCTGCATTAGGCCATGCTACCAAGACACAAAGTCAAAGCAGCTCTACCTAATACATAGAAACAAACACAGGGAGGCTGCCAAAACAAGGAAACAAAGAAACATGGCCCAAATGAAAGAACAGATCACAATTCCAGAAAAAGAACTAAACAAAATGGAGATAAGCAATCTATCAGAGGCAGAGTTCAAAACACTGGTTATAAGGATGCTCAAGGAACTCAGTGAGGACCTCAGCAGCATAAAAAAGACCAGTCAGAAACGAAGGACACACCAATTGAAATAACAATTTACAGGGAAGTAATGGTAGAGTGGATGAAGCCAAGAATCAAATCAATAATTTGGAACATAAGACATCAAAAAACAACCAATTAGAACAAGAAAGAAGAAAAAAAAAAACGGGATAGCATAAGCAGCCTGTGGGACAACTTCAACTTTTCCAACACTCACATCATAGGTGCACCAGAAGGAAAAGGAAGAGAGCAAGAAATTGAAAACCTAGTTGAAAAAATAATGAACTTACACACACAACCTGTGGACAATGGTGTGGGGACTGCCTGAGGTGTAGGGGGGTGACTAAGGGGGAAAACTGACAACTGTAAGAGCATAAACAATAAAATACAATTTAAAAATAACAAAGTAAAGAAACAACAGACCCCGGTCCTGGGCTCAGGATGCCTGGGCCCAGCCCCCGACAGGACACTTGACAACCGCGAGTCCTTCTCATCCCTGCCACCCTGAAGCCATCTACTCTTTCTTCCCCTCTCCTCGGGTCTCACATTTCTCACCCCAGCTGGTCCTCCTGCTCACCCGTCACGCTTACTGGGGACCTGCCAGTTCCTTCCTCAGCGCTCTCAGCTCCTGGGGCCCGGGGCCCTGTACACCTGCTGTCCCCAGTGGGAGTCAATCTTTGTGACAATTATTGAAGCATATTTCTGATGTCTCTAGTATGAACAACAGACCTGTAGTCGACAGTCTATTCTGAAATCTAACCTTGTAGCAGTTAAGACTGCGAGTTCTATGGTCAATGAGACATAAGTTCAAACTCCAGTTGTGAAACTGAACAACTGGGGTCAGTTACATGGCCATACACAATGGGGTGCAGCTGCTAATTTACTGTGGTTTTCATGGGACCCTGCACGAAAGCCCTCAGTGCACAGTGAAGAAGTAAATGCTGGCTGCCAATCGGTCTCTTGGGTGTGTGATCAGCAGAGGCACTGGAGTATGATCAGCTCTAGAGAGCTGACCAAGTTGTGTGTCTAAACTGGCCAGATGAAAGAGAAACCTATAGCCCTGGCTGGCGTAGCTCAGTGGATTGAGCGCGGGCTGCGAACCAGGCATCACAGGTTCGATTCCCAGGCAGGGCACATGCCTAGGTTGCAGGCCATGTCTCCCAGCAACCGCACATTGATGTTTCTCTCTCTCCCTCTCCCTTCCCTCTCTAAAAATAAATAAATAAAATCTTAAAAAAAAAAAAGAAAAAGAAAGAGAAACCCACTTCAGCCCTTGGTGTGTGGCTCCATGGACTGAGCATCAGCCTGTGAACTGAAGGGTCGCCAGTTTAATTCCCGTGAGGGCTCATGGCTGGGTTGCGCGCCAGGTCCCTGGCTGGGTGTGTGCGAGAGGCACATCAATGTTCCTCTCCCTCTCTTTCTCCCTCCTCTGCCCCAAAACATAATAAAGTATTCTTTTTTTTTTTAATATTTTATTAATTTATTTTTAGAGAGGGAAGGGAGGGAGAAAGAGAGAGAGAGAAACATCAATGTGCGGTTGCTGGGGGCCGTGGCCTGCAATCCAGGCATGTGCCCTGACTGGGATCGAACCTGCGATGCTTTGGTTCGCAGCCCACGCTCAATCCACTGAGCTATGCCAGCCAGGGTATAATAAAGTATTCTTAAAAATTTTAAGAAAAGAAAAACAAACTCACTTTGGAAGCACCCTGCCTCTGGCATTTCAACCTGAGGAGCGGATCTGAGACCCAGACAACCTCACTGGTTTTCCAGCATCTCGGGCAGTCCTCCCCAGTGACCAGCAGGACACTCACTCGTGTTTTCGTGGAGCCAGAACACACCTGACACGCCCACGGCAGGAGGCACAGGGAGGGTGCTGTCAAATGAGGCAATGCCTGAGAATTCTGCACTGCAGTCTCTGAAGTGAGCTGACCTTTCCTCTTAGTACCTCTTCTTGCTACACTGAACCCCTTGTTTCCAGCATTACGTTTAATCACCTAGTACATAAAGTTCTCAAACTTACCCATGCTCCCTGTAGCCTCCGACTCATCTTCCCTCTCCAAAACTTCAGGTGTAATCTCATCTTCTGTTTCTATGATGATTTCAAATTCAGGAAAAAGGAAGTTGTGGTCTGGAACTGTATTGTCCGAATTATCTGAAACACAAAAAGTCACTGGCACTATTAGAGATGATTCAGTTTTGAAGATGGTTGACTCTCCTCCTTCCAAAGTACCTTTCACATAGCAATGGTTTCCCCTAGTAAGTGATGCACCAGGCTCCAGTGGTTCAGGTTACAGGTGAAAATGAAACTAAGTGTCCAAGACCTCCCTGCTCTTCTCTCACACAAGTGTTGCTACCAAACTTGGGAAAATTATTAGAGCTTTGCAAATTTTAACTTTTCTCCACGAGGTAAGAGATCTGGGTGGAGAGATGGCATGAAACCGAGCTGAAATTCAGACATCCGAATGGGGGCTCACCTGCCTGTCCACAGGCCTGCCTGTGCCCGGCTCTCCAGTCCAGGGTCTGGTGGTCCCTGCTGCAGTAGTGCGCGCGGTGGCATCCGGAGCAGGTCTTCGGGCCCAAGCAGCCGCACACCCTGCAGAGCCGCGGCCCGGACATGAGCTGGAGGCGTACGGGTTCTCCTGTTTCTGGCCGAGGTTCCTCAACAGGTGGCTCATGTGAGTAAAAGTCATTTTCCCGGGGTAGCTGATTTCTAAAAACTGAGAAAAAACACGATATTTTAAATAAATATGTCCATTCAAATATATGAATCTCCATTTCACTCAGGACAGACAAGACACTCGTCTCTTACAAACAGAAGGCAGTTTTGCTTTCCGGGAGCTTATTTTCCGAAAGGAGAGAAAACGAAAAGAAAAGTGGAAAAAACAAGAAAGTCCTCAAGTCTCTGAAGTTTGCTCAAGTTAACGTTCATAAAGAGAATAACAGACTGCAAAATTGCGGAAAAGCTACTGGAACCCAGCTTTCTGAAAACTGACACAATCACGCAGCCTGAGCGCCGGTTTTAAAAAAGTTGGAGCGGGAACACCCGGGGACCGCGAAGCGGACGCCCGGGAGGCCGGCTGGCCGGCCGGCCGCCCGCCCGCCGCCCCGGTCGCGCCCCGCACCGCGCTCACCGCGCAAGCCCGCGCAGCAGGGCGGCGCGCGGCAGCAGAAGAGGAACAGGCCGCGGTGGAAGGCGTCCGCGCGGCCGGGCAGGGGCGCGTACAGCTGCAGCAGGAAGGCAAGCGGGCGGCCGCAGCGCGCGCACGCCAGCTCCGCGGGCCCGGGCAGCCCGGCCTCGCCCAGCCACGCCGGCCGCCCGCCCACCTTGCTGGGGAACTGCTCGCTGCACAGCCGCCACGCCGGCGCCACCTCCACGAAACCCAGCTCCGCCGCCATGGCGCGCGGAGCGCCGTCCCGACGCTGCCCCGCCGGCCGGAAAGCGGAAGTCGGCTCCGGCGCGTGAGGGCCCGAAGCGATTGGACAGCCCGACGGGGGCCGGACTCACTGCCGGTCCCGTGACTGGGCGGGGCGCGGCCCGCGGTGGGCGTTTAGAGTCGTGGGGCGCCCGGACCCCGGTTCTGTGAGCTCAGGGGCTCACGCGTACACTCCTCCGTCCCTGGGCCGCGGTTCGCGGCACGGGACGAGCTGGGAGGGAGCGAAAGCTTGCGGACACTAGGTTACGGAGGGTTTTAAGGACCAGAGCCTAGAGTTAAAGGGTAAAGGTTAGTGTTTAGGGCTAGGGGCGTGTCGCGCGCGTAGTCCGAGTACAGTCTTTCCTGTAAGTCAGCGGGGCAACTGCTGGGTGCGCTTCCTGCGGAGCAACCGGGCACCGAGGACTAGAGGAGAGTCACACGGTGTAACTGTGCTCTTCACTTAGCTGTTACGGAATGCAGGTTCCCTTCAAATAGACATTCCGCACACGTTGATTTCTTACACTGTAACCATCTAAGAACACGTGCACACAGCAATCAGTGGGGGATAACGAGCCGAGTCCCAGAGCCAGGTGGGTGGCAGGTCTGGTGGAGTCCTCGGTCCAGCAGGGCAGAGCTTTCAGCTGCGGATGCCCAGGGAGCCCAGCGTGGCGTGGAGCAGCCCTCCAGTGTGTGGGGCTCGGCTGTCTCCTCACTGGCCTGGAGCCTGCCTCAGTTATCCCCTTGGCAGTGGTGGACTCCATCCTTTTGGGTCTTTTCAATAAACGTCTTGACACCCCTGATGGCAAGTGTGGAATTGATAGGGGGCTTAAGGCTTAGAAAATTTTAGCTCAAAATAAGTAGCCATAAATCTAGCAAGTAATGTGTATGTTAAGCTCTTTGTTTCAGAAACTATAGATAAGGCCCATCTGGCGTCTGGAGAAAGCGGCTGACTTTCTGCAGCACTGACCAGGGATGCACTAGCCTTGAGACATCCAACCTCCCTGCTGAGAAGAAGCAGGCAGCTACCCTCCCCCTTGGAAACAGCTAATTGCCAAGTGCTGCAGCTGCAGGCTTCAAAAACTTTCACCAATTCCTGTTTGTTTTTTTTCTTTTCTTCTTTTTCCCCAACCCCCCCTTATAAAAAGTCTGGCCAGGAAAAAGAAGGCAAGATGGGCTGTTAGGGTATGAATCCGCCATCTCCTCAGATTGTCGGCCATCTGAATAAAGCACCTATAAAAGATTCAATCACTGTCATTGCTTATTGGATTTGGTAGTGACAGGCAGCCCAAACACCGGTGTCTTTTCCGGTTACAGAATTTCTCTAGGAGCCTGTCTATGGGTGGTTCCACTCTGCAGTCACTGCTACTCTGACCATGTGTGCAGATATCGTAGGTGTTGTGTGTCTCCTTGCCAGATGTGTCTGGCGTGACTTAGGTAGTTTCCCTCTTGAACCACAGTGTCACCACTGACTGGCAGCCCTCTTGACATGAGTGACTCCACTTTGTTTTATATACTTTGTGCTATATTGACCAGACCAACAGCATTTTATTGGTCCTGCTCTCCACAGGGCTGGGTTTAGGTTGCATAGTCCGTTAAATGCCTGGAGGAAAGGGACCCTGATATCCCCTCTGCCCCACCCCCCGTCCTTGGAGCCATCCACTACCCTCCAGCTAGAGCCAGAAACCTGGGAACAGGGCCTGTGCAGGGGCATTCTCCAACACAGGGCAGCCTCAGCGTGCCGTGGCCCTTGGCCTCCCGGGAGCCCAGCAGCCTTCACTGCGGGCTGATCACAAGGCCTTCGGCCTGCTTGCCAGTGGTGTCCTCCCCCCGGGGACAGTGGGGATTGAGGTCAGCAGTGGGGAGGGGGCTACGGGCCCTTCTGGATCCTCTTTTCTGGCTGCCCTACTGCCCTGCCACCATCCCTATTTCCCTTTGTCCTGAACACACAGCCACCTCACAGCCCTCAGAACTCATTCCTCCCAAGAGGCTCCCCAGAGTGGCCCATCTGGAGCCAGTGACAGAGGAGGAGGAGAAAGCGGGAAGCCCCTTCTCTCCCTGGAGCAGACCACAGACCCCTCAGGGACAACCTGGTCAGTAAAGTGGCCTTTCTGTCACCCACCACCCATGTGGACACTGGAAGCAGTGTCATGGCCAGGAGGGGTGTGGCAAGGCCCATGTGACCGGCACCTGCTGTGGCTGCTGTTGTGGATGGAGACAGGTCTGTGACTGGCGCCCCCAGGGCCCCAGTCCCCTGCCTTCCTGTGGCCTTCCTGGCACCCTTTGGTGTCTCACTATTCCTCTAGCCCACCCCCAGCAATGCTTAAGCCAGGCCTCAAGTGGTGCCATACTCTCCACAGGGCCCACCTGCGTGAGTGCTTCCTAGGTGTGTGACCTCTCGTTGCTGAGGTCTGCAGGTGGGGACTGGGCCCTAACCATGTTTGCAAAATGCCTTGCCCTGGAGGGCATCCAAGCTGGCAGGTTTCCAAAAGATGCAGAGAGCCCCGCTATTCCAGAGGCTGGGCCCTCCACTCCCAACACTGACTCAGGCTCAGCACACCCCCTGGGAGTGGAGAGCACTGGGCTGTCGTGCCCACAGCAGGCACCTACAGCGATGGGGCAGTTCCTGGGCACCTTGGTTTGTGAATGAGCCAGGGGCCACTTCATTGGTCCACAGCTGTGCAGCAAGCAGTCCCTGTCATGTTTGCCCAAGGCATATTTTGTCCACCTAGTCACTCAGCTGCCCGTGCCCTGCCCAGTCCTGGGACCAGCTGCCAGATTGGATGCTGAGCCTCAAAGTTAGCAAGTCAACAGGAATGCCTGGTGAGGCCTGGGAAACTGATGGGAAGTGGAGTTTCTAGGAAGGATGGGCATTTGCCCAGAGGTGCCCATCGTTCAACAGAGTCTCAGGAGGCTGGCACGAGGCAGAACCTTGGTGTAGTCCACTGGGGGGTGTGACACGAGAAATGGTGGTTGTCACATGGTGACAAGTGCCATCAGCTCTGTTAAACAGGGGGTTCCTGCTAAGCATGGGGTCCCTGGAATAAACATGCCCAGTTAGCTTGGCGACAATCTGTGCCCTACAGACAATGCTGCAAGCAGCCCTAGAGAGACCGGAGGGACCTGCTCACCTCCTTGGCCCAGCCGAGCAGGCGTGGCAGACTCCAACCAGGGCATGCAGAGCCTGAACGCTGGCCCGGACCTCAGGGGGAGTGACACTGGTTTGTGCTGCAGAGACCGTGTTTGACCTGGTGTTAGTGTTTGCTGAGCGGATGGAGTTTTGTATGAATACAGGTTCTTTATCTCCCTGTTTTTCATTAAACAAAGATACTGAGGTATTATTCCTTGTGAGCATTTCCTATGAACTCTGAATTTGACCCAAGAAGGTACATAACTTGCTGTCTCTCCCGAGGCAGGGATTCAAGTGCAGGTGGTGGGTTTGGGATGCAACTGGGGAGAGCCGAGTGGACAGCATCCGCCAAATCCCATGTGGTTTGGGAAACCTTGCACAGCGTGGGCCTAGAGGCACCTCCGCAAAGCTGGGGAGCGAGGGTATTTGCCCACCAACACCCGTCTGTCCTTGGTAGAGAGCTGCTTCCAGGGACTCAGAAGGTCGCACAGCTAGGGGTGGCAGCCCCCAGCCGAACAGGGCAGTGCCTCTGCCCAGGCTCTCTCTCCGTAGGTGGGCTGTTCCGGATGTGTGTCCAGGGAGAGGGCACGGCGGGGTGGGCATCTCGAGCACCCGTGTCTGTGGCTCAGAATCTGTCCTGTCTCACTTGCAAATGTGGGACTTGACTGTTAGAGGCTCCTCCCTGCTCTGGTGATGGGGAGCTCACTACTTTGCATGCGGCCTGGGATTATGTCTCTCCTTTGTGCTGAGCCCAGAGCTGTCCCTTCAGCTCTGGGTGAGACCCCAGCAGCAGCGCCAGGCCCACAGGAGAGGCCATACCCCCCAGGTCCTGCATCTGGGGCCTCACGCACAGGGGTGAGGGCTCCACTCAATTCTGTTCATCCTTCGCCAATGCCATCCAGGACCAGACACCCTCCCGGATCTCAGCTGGAGACCTTCCCTTTGGTCTGCAATGGGCAAGGGCGAGCAGAGGGCAGCAACGACCGGCAGCAACCCCGCATCCGTGAGCCAGGTGTGCTTACCACCCTTTCCGTCTTCAGCATCGCGAGACACAGGGCCTGTGTGGCAGCGGCAGCCACCACGGGACAGTTGGTGGGCGAGGAGGCTTCGGTCCCACCAGGAGGACTTCTCGGAGGAGGAGGAAGACGCCTGGCACTGATCATGTTCCGACCCCCACAAAGAGGTCCGAATCTGGGTGTTCCTGGACTGCTGCGTCCTCTGGACGATGCACAGTTTCGGTCCGACAGCCCTCCTGCATGCGTGTTCCCTTCGGGGTCCCTGTCGCACCCCTTGGTCCTGCAGGGCTGCCGGGGCACCAAGCAAAGCGCCACCCGCCCCCCAGCTGAGGTCTCCTGGGGCTGCCCAGCAGCTCCCTCCACCTCTTACTTTCGTGTTTGCATTCCTTAAGAATTTTACTTATTTGGCTCTTGGGGTCTGACCTCCTTTGCAGCAAAATGGCTAAACACACCAAAAAAGTCAGAATCCTCGGTAAATACGGCAGCCATTATGGCTCCTCCCTCAGGAAAACGGTGACAAAAACTGAGATCAGCCAGCAGGCCAAGCACACGTGCTCTGTCTCCGGCAAAACCAAGGCGAAGAGGCCGGCGGTGGGATCTGGCTCTGTGGCTCCTGCATGAAGACGGTCCCGCTGGCGCCTGGACCTCCCCACACCACTGCTGTGTCACGGTCAAGTCTACCATCAGAAGACCAAAGGAACTGAAGGACCAGTAGAAGCTGCACAATTTGAAACATTGCTAGCCAATAATGAATGGGTTAATTTATGTACCAGTTAAAAAAAGAATTTTATATATTAATTTTTAGAGGAGTGACGGAGAAAGTGAGGGAGATAAGCCCAGGTCAGCTGCCACTCCTACAAGCCCCAACCAGGGACCGTGCGTCTGCACAGGGACCGGGTGCCTCAACATGGGCCTGTGCGAGGACAGGGATTGAACCCGTGACCCCTAGCTCCACGCGGTGATGCCTGATGCACTGAGCCACCAGCCCAAGCTGTGCTCTCTGTTCACCTGATCCTGCAGTGGTCCCACGACAGCCCCCTGTGGTCGTTCTCCAGGTGTCCTCTTGTGCCCACGAGCTTGTATGCATCATGCCCCGATAGGTTAAAGCCAGAAAGACAAAACCACACAGCACGCTGGGCTCATGAAGCCACCGCCCAAGAGAGAGTTGTGACCGGGAGAGTGGTGGGCACGGCCACAGCGACCCTACTGCCACCCCGGGAAGCCAGGAGCTGCACTGGTGGGAGAATCTCCAGCCTGGGGTCTCCTCAGCCTTGGGGGGGGGCCGGCCTGAGGCCCGTCCACCCTGACCCTGCCCTACCTGCCTGCCCGAGGGAGAGGTGGGTGGCGGAGTGTGGGGGGAGGATGGCACCCTGGGGTGTTCCTCTCTCCACTTACTCAATTCTGGGATCAGACGGTAAGGTAAACGTGGGCTGTGTTTCCAGTGGAGGGTGTCTCCATCTGTGACAAGAAGTCTGGGCGTGCCACACTTTCTTTAGGGGGCGGAGGGCTGAGTGCCTGAGCACTGAGGGCTGAGCCGTGGACTTGGCTGTGGTAGCGCCCCGGCTGCCGCCCATGTGCCCACCTGTTCAGGGCGCTCCTGTGGGTCCCCGTGTCCTCGCACTGCAGCTGCTGCACGTGCGTGCAGCTGGACCTTCTTCTCCCAGAACACCGTCAGCCTCTTCGCATCGGGAGCCACCTGTCCTGGATGCTGCACAGAGCAGCGTGTACTCGTTGCCTGGAAGAGGGAAAGTAGACAAGGCCACAGCCGTTCGTGCTGTGTTCTGGGAGCGCAGGAGCACCAGCACTTAACAGTAAGGGCGCTGACAAAGCCCCGAACGCTGGGCTGTGTCCTGCTCGCTGATCCCTCAGCAGTTTGTCAGAATGTGAAGTGAGGCGGACAGAGGTTCACATCAAGCCAGCTCCCTGGCATGGAAAGGACAGTGCGATCGGGACACCGGTGGTCCCAGAGCACAGACCCCGAGGAGGCCAGCTGTGACAGGGTAGCCGCTCCCACCGACATAATGCCGCGATGGGCACACTGGGGCCGCGGTCCGCACCTCTCAGGGTCCGTGGGTGCACCTGCCCGGCCCGGCTCCAGGCCTGCACAGATGCGCTCTGTGCCCTCGGAAGAGGCACCGGGAGGACCCGGTACCACTGTCCAGAGCATGAGGCCCTGGGTTCTCCGAATGAAGGTGGTGCCTACGGTCTCCCCCAACCTGAACTCCTTGCTGTGCGGGAGCTCCACCCTTCGAGGTCGGGCGTAGGATGCGGTCCCTGCTGGTTCAGGGGCAGCCTGGTCCCCCTGCTGCTTCCCTCCTACGGGAAGAGCACTGGCGGTTCCCAGGCAGGGAGAAATCTCCGCCTCTGACGCACAGGAAGGTTCCGGAACAGATTCAGGCAGCACGAAACGGGACTGGGAGCCTGTTCTTCACACGCTGCAGAACGTCCAGGCGGTGCTGCTGCGGTCCTGACTATGGGGCTGCTGAAGCAGGTGCACCGCGGGAGGGCCGGGAAGACCTCGAGGAGGGGTGTCCTCAGAAAGTCGCAGAAGAACACTGCTCATGGGCCCCTCCACCTTCCAGACCCTTCCACTGTTTCCCGCGCTCGAGGCACTGAGGTCTGCGCACATCTGTGTCCGTGCAGAGTGGGCGCTACCGGTGAGTTAAACAAAGGAAGGCCTGGCTGAGCACCCAAGAGTGGACGTGACCCCGTCGTTGGCGGGGGTCTGGGCGGGAACCTCCCTAGAGAAGACAATCATTGAGACCCAGTGGAAACAAAGCAGCACAGCCCCCGACCTCCCCGGTGAGAAACATCAGGCAAGGGGGGCAGGGAGCCAGTGGAGGAGGCCCAGCGGGGAGACACCCGAAGGCAGGTGCGCAGTGGACAGGGGACCATCGCCTGCTTCTCACCGGGGCCTTTTCATCAGAAATCTGGGTGGGAAGAGTTATCAGCAAAGTCACATTCCCTTCGGACAGAGCTTGCTTTTCAGCAGCTTCTCAGCCAAACTGGGGCCCCTCTGGGGGTGGTGTCCTGCGGTGCGACTTAGGCGCATGCCCAGGTGACTCTTGGGGCTCCCTCTTCTATGGGTTTGGTGCCCACTCGGCGTCAGCTCGGGGCTGGGAACAAAGACTGCCTTCCGCCCGGCTTGGCCTGGAGACTTCGGCCAGGCAGGCAGGTCCAGCGGCTCGCGTCCTCCGTCCTCAAGCAGAAGTGGGGAGGGCAGCTTGGCGGGTCTCCTGTGCTGGCTCCCTCCTGACAAGACCAAGTTACCGACGGGGACAGAAACACCTCCTCCTGGTGGCTACTCCCAAGAAACTTCCGAGTCTGAGAAGGTTTTTAGAATAGCAGTGCGCATTCACCCACCTTGACTTGAATAGGTTTGCGAGGGTTTTCTGCAGCGACGGTCGGCAAACAGTGCGTCGGTTGCGCTCCTGGGAGGCGGCAAGGTGGTCAGTACCCCTTTTCTCATTGTTCAGCATATCGTGAAGTTTTACATTGAGTGTCCCTTCTGTAATCCACCCACGGACCAGGACCACCCACTGGCACCTAAGAAATTAACCTGTGATGTTCAGAGTAGGCTTTTCCCGTCCCAAACCCAAACCGAACAAGGCCGTCGGGGTCGAGTGTCTGCGGAGAGCTGCAGACTGGCCCCTCTGCTCCTACTGCCAGTGCTCCGACCACTGGGACCCCGTGCGACCCGCCGTCCTGTGCTCTGTCTGCTGGTGTGGCTGCCTCTTGGGGCCCAACCTCAGCGTCTTCCTGCCCCGCTGGGACGTGGTCCCCGCGTTCTGCAGAGACAGCGCCCAGATGGTGCAAGAGCAGAATCTTGAGACTGGGTGAACGGCCCACCAGTTCCCGCCTGGGGGAGGGGGCGGTGCGGTCTGAGGGGGCTGGGAGTGGCCGGGGGCTTGTTCCTGGGGAGACGGAGACACGTGGGAGCATAACACCACCACAGATTCGCAAACCTGACACAGAACCGCGAGTGCAGCGTTTCTCCAGCACCCACCAGCGCACATGGGACGTCAGGAGGGGGGTGTCGCCGCAGCCCAGGGCTGGCCTGCCCCACCACCTGGGGGACGGAGCCCCCGGCTTTGCAGAGATGCTGCCCTTCCCCACCGGCTGTGCCCAGCTCTCCGCACCTGGCAGCGGGCCAGGACGTTACCTGGGGCCTGCGGTGAGGGGCTGTGGTGGTGGGCAGCAGGGTCACTCACTGACTCGCGGGGATGGTGCAGGCGGTGCGGGCATTGAGACGCCAACCCTGGGTGCCAAGGGGTCTCTCCCCAAGGCCAGGAGACGCAGGCAGGCTTTTCAGACACAGATGCAGTTGCACAGTGGCTGGTGGAGCTGGCCGTTTCCTCCCTTCAGACTTGTCATCGTGGACTGCAAGCTCCCGGCTGGCGTGCGGGAGAGGCCGGAACTGCGCTCAGAGCAGGGCACCTTCCTCGCACCCCGAACCTCCGTGGGGCGCCCTGCACCCTGCCCCCCTTGGGTGGCTCTGCAGCTGCCCCTCTCATTTTGCAAGGTCACTTCAAAGCCCCACTGCCCCTCACACCATCACAGCCTCAGGGTGTTTTATGTGCCCACGGTTCTGCTCTATGTCTGATGCTCTTCTGTGTGTGGGGTTTCTGACTCTCCTGGGAGGCAGGGTCCCATGCCTGTGTATGTCTCGAATTTGGTTGTTCTCATTTTCTGATCCACGACATACCTGTTGGATTATCAGACCGGGCCAAAGATTCTTGAGGTCACAGGAAAGATTGTTTCCTCACCATGTAAGCAAGCAGTCAGGTGTTTAATACAAGGTGAATTTGGGGACTACATGTACGTCACCATCTACTTAAGTAAGATGTAACCATTTAACTGAAGTAACTTATTCTCAGACCTGAATGACTATGTCAGTGAAATATGGAACACTGTACTGATATAGCTTGTCAACATAAAACTATGTAAAGTTTCAAAGGTGGCAATGAAGAGGCCAACACTTTGCACTTGGTGTGTTGATGTTACACTGGCTGTTAGGAAAAGAAAGACTGAGAAATTACTTAGGATTGTCATCTCAGTTCTACCCGTGAGGTTTAGTTGCCACAGTTTGGTTTAGGAAGAGAGCTTCAGCACAGTCACCTCAGCTTCAGACAGCAAGACTCCTAGCCAGAGCTTGTTGACCCTCTTACTGTCCTCCTTGTGCTTAAAGTTGTGGGAGTTGCCCAACAAAAATCAACCTGCCAGGTATGCTGCCTGTTCTTTTCTAAATTACCTGCATGTCTCCCCTTTCCACTTTACAATCTAAGACTCTGTTCTTCCATTTACCAAAATACCCTATACACCATATTACTTCACTATGTTTGGTGTTCACTTTAATATGAATTCTCCTTGCCCTTGTATTAGATGTTGAATACCTCCTGTTAATCAGATTATGTGAATTTGATTGTTATCCCAGCTGTTAGAATTTAGAAGGAATGACAAAAATAATTTTTTAATCCCCTATAGTGCTGGTGACCCAGCTGTGTGACATTCATGGCCAGGACACTAACTTCTGGAAAGTGTAGCTTCTGAGAGTTCATGGACATCTCCTGGCAAGAGTAAGCATTATTATTTTTTTTTGTTCTGTCAGCCTTTTTGGTCTATTTCTGCAGGGTTTGGTATAATTTAGTAGTCCCAGGAGTTATTTTCTTTCTTCATACACTTACATTGGCATGAAAAACTATTTCTGAGGCAAGCTACTTGGACTTAGAGACTCAGGAATGTTCTTTATCAGCTCCTGGCTCTGTTTACATTGTGAGGACTCAGTTCCACTCCTGCATCTGGCAACTGGGCTCCATTGCCCAGCTCCAGCTCTGGAGTCTGGCTGTGGGGTTCTGGTTACAGATCTGGGTGCTGTCTCCTGAGTCTGTGGCCTGGGGTTGAATCTGTGTCTGTGTGTCTGGGATCTGGAGCCTCTTTGGGTGTGGCTTTGTGTCCCGGGTTGGAGTGTGGGGTCTGTGTGCAGCTCTGGCTCTTAGCTGTGATGTGTAGAGCCTGGTGTCCAGTGCTTGCCATCAGTCTCTGGTGTCTGGGGTCTGGCATTCAGGGTCAATGGTCTGGCTTGGGTCATGGGGACAGTTTTGGGATTGGGGCCAGGGTCTGGGGTTCAGCTTTTGGTTCTGGGTCTGCTGTGGGGGCCAGGTTCTGGACTCCAGGTCCTGTGTCTGGGTCCTAAGTCTGTCTGTGGCACCTGGTATCTGTGAAGTGATGGTCATTAGCTCCAATTCATTGCCAGCAGGAGTTCCAGAGTTGGGGTGTGGGGAAGAAGGAAACTCTATTTAGTGCAAACAGCTCCATTTTGGTACTTATGGCTGTGAGTGCTGCATGGCTGTTGGGGAGCGCAGTGTTGTTACAGGTGAATCGCGAAGCAGTACCTCTGTGGGTCCGCCCAGTGCTGCTGCTGCTTAGTTGTGAAGTGTCTTGGCTGTGAGGGGGCCCTGGAGTGAGGCAGCCCCGGGGCAAGCCCCCCTCAGGCTGTGCTGCTCAGCACTGCTGTGCTCATTCTGTTCTGGTCCCATCATTTCCTCTCTGCTCACTGCCTTTGCACACAAAGAAGCACACTTTGGAAAAGGGGCCCCTCTTAGCGAGGAGATTGGGCTGGGAGAGCAGAGAAAAGGCCTCTGGTGTAGTTTCCACAACAGCCCAGGTTATTTATTGTTCTTAAATTATGCCATGATTTCCTCTTGTACTGTTTCACTACCCAAACTGTTTTTTTTTGTTGTTGTTGAAGCTTACTTAAATTATACAGAAAAATGAAAATTAAATCAAAATCCTACCCAAACAGGTAATATCTGCTATTGTTTTAAGTATATACCCTTGCAGACATCTCTCCTTGCCTATTTCCATGCTTCTACTTTCCAGAATTTAATTTATTTTTCTGGGCTTGTGATATGGATGCAAAACATGTCAATTTTCAACTGTTTCCCCATAATGTGTGGATTTATCACTACATTTCCCCACAGGTTTTTAATGTATTATTATTATTATGTAGTTCTTATTATTTTTTAACTCCAATTGTGATTTATTTTGATTGTTATTTAGAAGTGTATTTCATAACTCTTAAATGTAAGAACTGTCTTGTTAACTTTTTTTAAAGAATAGATATTACTAATGTGTGATTTTATTTTATTTTTTAAAGATTTTATTCATTTATTTTGAGAGAGAGGGGAAGGGAAGGAGAAAGAGAGGGAGAGAAACATCAATGTATGGTTGCCTCTCAGGTGTCCCCCTCTGGGGACCTGGCCCACAGCCCAGGCAGGTGCCCTGACTGAACTACACCAGCCAGGGTCTTGTTAACTTTTATGACTGATTTCTAGGATAATTACAATGAAAGCAGGAAACATACTTCATATAATTTCAATCCATTGAATTTTTTTGAAACTTGCTTCACAACACTCTGGTCAATGTAAAAAAAAAAAAGTTCCAAGCGTGCATCTCTGCTGCCATCTCGTGGTCATCTTGGGAATAACACCTTAGGGCAGGTCAGCAGGAAAAGCTGCACATAGTCGGTTATCTGTGAATGTTGAAGACAGTTGGCTGCTCATGGTGTTTCTGAATTTTTTTAAACATGACTTCATGTTTCTGAAAGAGGTACTCTCTATTACTGATGAGAGAGGTTTGTTAAATCTATTACGATTATAAATATTTTTCTGTCTCTGTTCTATATAATTTAAGTTTATGACATTAAATTATAGTTTCCTCCTTCCTATCTCCTGCCTCAGAGTTATACAAATGACACTTACAAAGAAAGAAACAACAAAATACCAATACTCACAAGTGAGATGCTTGGCAGAGACGAACCACAGTCAGTGGCATTGGCATTGGCAGGGGCAGGGCTGGGGGACAGGGGTCAGGGGCTGGGTGGCTCCTCACAGGCTCCTGGCTGACAGTCACCCTCATCCCATCCCAAGACCCAGAGTCCAGTCAGACAAGAGCACTGATCCTGCCAGCAGGGCCCAAACACCTCACAGCCCTGATCCCAGGTGCACCACTGGCAGGAGGAGGAGGCAGCAGTGGCTGTGAGTGGCTGTGCCAAGACTGCAGATGCTCAGGCCCTGAGTCTGGCTGTCAGCCCTGCAGGGCTGGGAGTGGAGCCAGAAGTCAGGCCTGGAGTGTCCTCTGCTGCCAGTCCCCCCTACCACCACCACCTCCTTGTCACAGCCCCTCTGACTGTTTCTGAGGGGAGCAAATTTCTCCATCCTGAGCCAGGCCTGTGCAATCTTAAGTAGAGTCCACCAGGAATGCCCAGGTGAGATCCCGACATCCACCCGTCACCTTGGGGGCAGTGCTGGGTTTACAGCTCGGGACCATTTAGGCGAGAGAGTAGTGTCCTGACGTGCCTTCCCATTTCTGTCACTGGGAATCGGGGCACAAAACCCTGCCATTCTCTGTGTCCTGGCATCTCTGTCTTGGGATCAAAGGACACACAGTATGGCTTCATCCAGAGTGGGGAGGGCTTCCCAACTGTAACAAGCCCAGCAGTAGTGGCCTCCCAGTTCAAAAGAAACTGACTTCCGCTCTCCTACCTCCTGGTCTCTGGGATGAGATGAACATGATGCTGGAAGTGCAGGAACCCCTCGCTACCAGGAGGACAAAACGCAGGCCCAGGAAGACAGAGCAGAAAGACAGGTGAAGCTGTGTGCCTGGTGCTGCTGCAGGGCTACCTGGCAGCCGGGTCTTTGAGCCTGGACTGTGTGCCAGAGCCATAGTGCAGTTGTTCTCTTCACCCATCTCGCTAACATTTCTGGGCAAGTGGCTGAAGGGGTTTCTGCCTCATAGACTTGAGACCATGCAGGTAAAACCTGCAGCACACGCTGCTCCGTAACCTGGAACTGATGATTCTTCTTGGTCAGCCAAGGCCCTGAGCAAAGATCTGAGAACTTGGCTGGTCTGGCTGCTGTCTGGACAAGCACAGACCACAGGGAGGCTCACGTGTCATGGTGGCTGGACTGCCACAGAAAGGATGCCTGTGCCTATCCCTGATGCCACTGTGATGGGAATTTGTGGTTGGAGTCAGAGCCCCTCTCCTGACGCCAGAGCAAACATAGCCATATTTTGTCATGGACTGTCTGCTTCACTGGTCTCCCAATTCAAGTCACTGCCCAGGCCAGAGATGGCTGCCCCTACCTTGGGACAGAGTCGGTCGGTGTGTCCCTGTGAGGCCCAGAGGGTTCTAATGAGCCACCTGGTTGAGGACCACAGGCCCAGGCAACACTGTGGCTCAACATAGTGACACACAAAGCCACCAGCGAACACAGTTCATGGGATGTGTGCTGGCCCCTGCTGGACATGGTCAGGCTGGAGACGGGAGGATGGCTGTTGCTGTCAGTGAGTGTGAGTCCAGCTGTCACTGCAGAATTTAACTCATCATCTTGGAGGCCATGACCTTTGACCCGTCAGTCTGCACATGGGCATGCTCTGCAGATAGACACACAGTGCTCCGCCCTGGGGATCAGAGACAGGTTGGGCTCATCCACCCAGTGCCACCCAGAGAGCAGATGAGGAAGCCCTGAGGCACCCACTTAGAAGGACCATCCTCTCCATTAAACAACCAGCTTCTGGGTAAGGCAAGAGACTCAGCACCCAGCAAATGTCAGGCTGCAGTCACTTCTTGGAGTCTCCACTTCAAAATAAGGATGGTGGTTGCCAGCCACTGCCAGGTGTGCAAGGGGGTGTGTGTAAACACCCAGCTCCCTGTACAAGGTGGTCTGAGATTGTGTGAACTATGCAAACAAGGCTGAAACAAAAGCCTCTTTCTGACTTAGCTTTGAGAGCCACACACCATTTTCATAACACAGATCAGCTCAGTTATGTGGAGGGACTGTACATAAGGGCATGTGCATTTAGGGGGTACCTTGGAGGCTGGCAGCTACACTAGGAATGTGGTTTGCTGCTGAAGGGGAGGGAGAGGCAACAGACCTCTCTACTCATCTTGAATCACTAAGC
The DNA here is from genome assembly GCA_004024845.1 of Tonatia bakeri. Lineage (NCBI taxonomy): Eukaryota > Metazoa > Chordata > Mammalia > Chiroptera > Phyllostomidae > Tonatia > Tonatia bakeri. Next base: position 2,088 of record PVIA01006001.1, on the reverse strand, counting down.
CTTCTGGGAGAACTGTAGGGTCTGTCCTGGTGTTGGGGGTGGTGAGCATCACATGGCAATCTGTGGGTTCCCCTTCCCACTGTATTCAATGCCAACCCCTCTGCCAGCATTACACCAGGACTCTGCCCCTCTCCCATGGCCCATGCTAAAAGCCACAGTTTATGGTGTTCTTTCTGGGCTGTGGTGGTGGGGGAGAAACAGGGAAGGGAAACAAAATCCCCGAAAATACACCTTCCTTTAAAAAAGCATAAAAGGAAATAGTGGATATTTATTATTGAAATCCACATAGTTTATGTAGACACTCTTCTTCATAAGCTTGGTACTGGGAGGACAGAAAGGCATCGTTCCAGGTCCTGGGGGTGGGTGTCCCCCTTTGGTGAACCCACTCCAGCAGGAGTAGGGTGGGTCATGCTTAGGTCGTGTCCCTCATGCAGGAGAGGGTATAATGGGATCCTCACTAATTGCCATCTCTCTGTATTGAACTCAGCTGGGATTCTAAGAAAAGTGCAACCTTTGGTAGCTGTTAGCACCCTTACTTATGCTTATGCAGATACAGATGTTTACCCCATTCTCATCTTGAGTCTCGCTGGACTCCCACCATTGGGCCCACCGGAATTTTGTCCTCCTGGGCCATTGTGGACATTATCTGGGAATGGGTGGCCAGGAATGACCAGCATTGTGCATGTCCATTATCCCATCAGGCTTGAGCTCACAAACAAAAGTTTAAAGATACAGTAAATACTAATTTCAAGAAGGTGTCAGTGTTGTATTAAGCCCTGTGGGGCCCAGGAACAAGGAGAGTGCATTACAGAAGCAGCTGTGTTGTGGGCTTCATGAATGCCATATGCAGATTGGGTGTACCTGTCACAGGAGGAACTCTCCAGAGACTGACAGGGAATCTGTATGCCATGAACCAGGACATGCTGACCCTGAAGGGGCAGCAAGGAGAGTGAGGAAGACCAGGTGCCCAGACTCGGTTAGGCTCACATCCGTGCACAAGCATACATCCCTCCCTGCTGTTCACCTCTGAGTCTCCAGAGGTTACAGGAAACTGGGAGAAGAGCCAAGAGAAGCCAAGGGAGGAGGGTAGGGAACCTATTAAGAGAAAAGGCCCCACTTCCCAGGAGTCCGGGGAATTCCCTTCTCTGGTGAGTCTGTCTCAAACCCCTCTCTCTGGGCAGTAACCAAAGTAGACTGACTCTGGACTTACCCATCTATAGGAGTTGAATTGATGGCTGAGAGTATGAGTTCTTTGTGGCTCTTCCCGAACTCTTTGCTTTCAGTAATGGGGGAATGAGGGACATGAGCTTCATATTTGTATGGATACGTCTTTTTAGAAAAAGACATCAAAAAACCATGAAAGAGATTGGTGCTAATATTCCCATATTACTCATGGAACTGTTTGTTCATCTCATCTCTTGTCATGAAACTGCAGAGTTTATTTAACCAGTTACTTCTGTATTAATTACAATCTTGGGGAGAGTAAGGTTCCATAGACTTCTTAGGGCTACTGACATGTGATTTAGTGGTAATGATTCATTCACTTCACCTGCAAACATAGGGCTTCTCCCCAGAATGTGTCCTCTGGTGTGTGATGAGGTGTGACTTCTGTGTAAAGCCTCGCCCACACTCCCTGCAAACATAGGGCTTCTCCCCAGAGTGTGTCCTCTGGTGTCTGATGAGAAGTGACTTCCAGGTAAAGCCTCGCCCACACTCCCTGCAAGCATAGGGCTTCTCCCCAGAGTGTGTCTTCTGGTGTGTGATAAGATGTGACCTCTGTGTAAAGTGTCTCCCACACTCCCTGCAAACATAGGGCTTCTCCCCAGAGTGTGTCCTCTGGTGTGTGATGAGGTATGACTTCTGTGTAAAGCCTCGCCCACACTCCCTGCAAACAAAGGGCTTCTCCCCAGAGTGTGTCCTCTGGTGTGCGATGAGATGTGACCTCTGTGTAAAGCGTCTCCCACACTCCCTGCAAACATAGGGCTTCTCTCCAGAGTGTGTCCTCTGGTGTCTGATGAGAAGTGACTTCTGTGTAAAGCCTTGCCCACACTCCCTGCAAACATAGGGCTTCTCCCCAGAGTGTGTCCT